>JAQFXV010002026.1:0-11481 GCA_034694065.1 Camisia spinifer | reverse complement strand
ATATTAATGATAAAAATACATTATTGAATGCTGCAAAATCTCAGAAAAAGTATAAATTTATTCTCAATTAAAATTTTATGACTATTTTCTGTTTATTATGAAAAATAAAGACTGTAAATGAATCATAAATTTTCAAAAATTATGGAAGGGGGGATCCTTCGCTTTTTTTGTCCAGTTTTGGGCTTTACAAGACTTGGTCACCCTATATTAAATATAGCGCCGGCAAGCTTTTTGTAAACGATAATCCGAAAACCTGAACAAAAAAAATTAGAAATTGAAACTTAAGTGCTTGTTCCTTTTTTCGAAATTTTAGAAAATTTTCTAAAACGTGATCCTCTACTCTTAACCTTTAGAAAATCTAAGTCCAGTTTAAGCATAACTCAGACATTGATTCTTACATTAAAATAAACTTTTATAAAAATTTTCAAAAAATTCTAAACCTCTGATGGTAATTTCCCGAAAAGTGACCAGAGGCCAAGTTACCGAGGTCAAAAGTTTTACACCAAGTGCTTTTCTATCAGAAAATTTTTAGCGGGCATTATTATTGCTCGCGTAGCAGCAAACCCCTTTCTAGTTAAATATAAATGCGGAACAAACGACTCATTAAGCTTCAACATTTTGTATTGACTTTCCTATCATTTGAGTAAAGCTAAACTTTTGGTTTACAAAATGCATTATTGAGTGCTCGTCACAACTCAAACTCATTTGGAAGATCTGCAAAGGGAAATTAATCATGTCAAATAAATAATAAGAGTGGAACTCAAGGAACACTTCCTCGTTGACATTGAAACTTTTCATTTTTAAAACAGCTGAAATTTCATGTTTGGATAGGTTAGATGCAGTACATCATCACTTTTAATAATTTCTTAATAGTTGAGAATAATGAGAATTATTGCACAAATTAGCTTAAGTTTGAAGTGGTTAACAAAAATTTTCAAGCCTTAGAGGAATCCCCTTATAAAACAGAATTAAGAATTGGAAAATCAAAACAAACAACTTATGTATAATTTTGATGAAAATTATATAAACAAATTCTTTATAAAATTGAATTGTTTTTTCGTATTTTAAACTTCAAACACAAGCTCTTGAAATGTGTCAAAATTAAGGATTCACTGAGAAACGATTGTTTGAAATTAGATTTATTAGCTTATGATTGAATTCGAATAAGTACTTAATAAACTTATCGCAAAACTTTCCATTTAAAAGTCAATAAATCAGTTAATTATTTTTTATTGAAAGAAGAGTTTACTGATGTGAAGTGTTAAAAGTCAAATGAAAGTCGAGTGAGTTTTTCGACATGCATAAAAGAGTTATTAAAGAATTAAAGGTCTGAAATATGGTTTTCAGCATCATCTGAACCAAAATTGAGTCATTCATATTTGATAGAAAAGCACTTCAAATTATGGATCCCGAAAATGACAATTCTGAAAAATCATCAAAATTTTCACTCTACCTGCGCTATTAAAACTTAAAGATTTAAGGATTTAAACTTAAGATGAAAACCAGGTGAGAATTTCATCAATAAATTAATAATTAGCACAGTTTGTCCTAAAAATCATTTTCAAAGAAAAATATATTAGCACTCATACAAGAAATGTTTGTTTTATCTTAATCGCAAATTTGACAGAAACAATTAGTTATTTGCTAACTTTTAAGATTTAAAAATAACATCAATCTTAATGCATGTAAATAAAAATCTATAACTTCCGGAAAGATCATTATCTCAAAAAGTATACTTAGCTCGACATTGAAAAAAAGTATGCATTGTCTCAAAAAGTATTAAGAAATGGCTATTGTTTTTCCCCATGGCGAGAATCATAATATGCAAAAATTTTATGCTCAAATTGATTAATTTTGATAAAATTTATGTGAGGAAGCATTTTAAGTCACTTTTATCAAAATAAAGCACTAATTGAGCTCAAGTTATATTCAGCTATTGAAAAATTATAGAAAACTTGAAGCATAAATAATAAAGAGTTTACAAAGCAACGACTTGAAATTTTTCAAAAATTTCTACTGTGAAATTTACCTATTATTTAGAATTTTTCATATTTTAATATTTCAGTAGGAATTATCATGCAAAGCGGTTCCGCCACTAAAACCAATAGTACAATATATTTATAAAAGCCAACTCTCATTCAAACTTGTTTTTAAATCCTGAATGAATTTATCACAACTTCTGATACAAGTTAAAAAAACAGAAATCACATGAAGTTTGATATAGAATTTTGATTGTTGTGCAGTATTTATTAATTTAAGTTCTCCTTAGCTGTCAATCAGTTTTTTGTTTTCAGAAAAACCTTTCATGAGAAAAGGGTGACGAAAACGCCAATCATTTTTGGATTTTTCCCGACAAAGTTTATTGGACGCTATTTTTATAATTATTATATTGTATTAAGTTTTAGAAAAAAAAAATTTAGTAATCATTCATCTTTTGTTGAAGAAAAGTTTAAAAGTTTAAGTGAACTATAAACTCAGGCAATAATTATAAAGCTTTTAATAAAAATGAAACTAAATTTTTCTCAAGTATTTTTTGTTCTAATCTTATACTCTATATCAACGACTATTTCTAGTAATGTATTTAAAAATAATAAAAAAAATGATGATAAGAAAGCTTTATGGGATCATTTGATTAATGCAACTAAATTATGGAGCGATAATTTTATCAAAGAATATGAGCTAAAATTCAATTCTTTAGCTAAAAGTGCAAATGTTTCTCAACAGTGTATTCAAAGTGTTCGGCAAACTTTCACTGCTTTTTCTCGATTGGAAGACTGGGCTCATGAATGTAAGTTAAATGCATAAGTAATATGAATTTTCGAACTTAATATAGAACTTGAAAAATTTCATGAATAAATCGATTCATACAAGCATTTCAAGTAAATGAGATGCAGGCAAAAGGGTTTGCACTCGAGGGGAAGTTTTCCAATTCAATCCACAATTCATATTAAAATTATATAGCAATAAAAAAAATTTCTTACAATATCTCAATTACTTATTCACATGAAGAATTGGCAGCTGAGTGAGTGAATGAAACAGCTTAGCCTTCATAAGCTTTTATTGGGTATAATCAACTCTAAACTTGTAACTTAAACTTTCAATGAATTTTGATTTAGAGTTCGGAGAAATACTTTATTCAAATTTTGCTGAATATTTAGTTAATCAATAGAAAAGATTCAATGAAAATATAGTTCAAGTGTCATATCGCTGAAGATGGTAATTACAAAAGTACGGATCTATATTGTTGATTACAAGGTAAAACTTGAGGTTAAATTAAATAAAAATAAATTCTTTTTAAGACCATCTACAATGTTAGCCCAAATTTAAGTCATTAATTACAAAGTAATAGTAGAGAAGTATAAATGTGAGTAAAATTTGTAAGACTTCATTCAGGATCAGAAACAAAGAAGAATACAAGTTTACTCAAAATCTAATAAATTTTTAGTTATTGTTTTCTGAAATTTTTTCATATGGGAATGAATTCAATGGAATTTTATTGTCATTGTTATTATTCAAATTACACAATTTATTAGAGATTTTAATCTTTTTATGAGAGACTTAAAAATATTCTTTTCAAAATCCTAATATATTCTTATTCTTAATTTTTCCACCACTGATCACACAGACCGACAATTCTGGTAATCGTAACAAATTATTCAATTGAAAACACAAAAATGATTTTCTCTTTTATCACACGTTTTATTACTACTTATTTAATAGTCTTTTTGTAATAAAAATAAACCCAAAATTCACGAATGAATTCACTTCAAATCTTTATCAATTAATAATGCGATATTTTATTCAGTTCTAAATCCTTTATCTTTTTTTTATAAATAAAATTATTCAAAGAGTGAGAAATAGACAGTGAAGTACTTTATTCATTATTGAAATAAGTAGAGGATGAAAGAGAGGAAATAGTTTTTCTTTTCTTCCTTACTATTCATCTCTAAAACATATGAAACAGAAGTTAATCAAAAACGCCTTATTTTTAAACTCTTGAATCAAGTATTTGTGTCTTAGCTCTACTTCTGGTTTGAATCTAGTCTTAGAGAAGGAATAAAATAACTTTTAAATCATTGCAAAGTTTATTGTTTAAGTAATTGAATTAAAGATTTGATAAGTAAATATGATTTATATCGACAAAAGTACTGATAGAAATAGTTTATGACTGATTCAAAAGTTTGTATAAAGTAATAATTCAATTATGTATTCAAATAAATCAATTAAAAGATCGATCAAAGAGTCAACTAATGTTAATCTTTAGACATTCGGTTCTTTAGATTGAGAATATTATAAGTAGTTAAGAATCTTCTTATGAGTTATTATAGGCATAAAAATTAAATAATTTTTTTAATGATCATGATTTATATTTTGGAAATGATTAGACGGTTCCAAACTCAGAGTCTTTTGTTATTTTTTGAACTAAATATTTTAAAAACCATTTTCAGTGAGTTTTGAATAACTTTTTAATTGACAATTTGTTAATAATTTACTATCAAAAGTGCATAAAATTATTGAAAATTGTCTTTTTCAACAAATTCAACTTAACAAAAATTTATTCTGTTTTTATAAAAGGTAAAACTGAAAAAGTGAAAGTATATCTTGACTTTAATAAGTCTTTGAAATCGGTTTACATATAGATTATGTAAATGAAAGTGAAAATAGTTTTTAAAAGTTTAAGTACTTCTATAGCCCTCAAAATAATTGATGCCATCAAACAGTTGGACGATTTGGTGCTTTAACTCAAGTATTGAAGCTATAAATGAGGTCATGATGTCATTTCTTGAATCGAAAGGTGTTCCTCAATATGTTCCTATTGTTATTTTGAACTTGTTTTTATTCAATTTTTTTCCAATGAAATTATTTTCACAACTCTTAGAGAAAACAATAACTCAAACTGTTTGAAGACTAATACAAACAGCCAGAGAAACAAAATTGAACCATAAAATTGATTGTTACGGAAAGAACTTTATAAACTTTTTAAACTTACAGTCAATACAAAAGAGGAAGAAAAGCTTTTCACTATAAGAATACCAAAACAATGGATCCGAAACAGAAATATCATATGCTTATCAATTAAAGTCTAAAATTGAGTCATTGAGTCTTCAATTTTGATATTCATTGATATTTTGATCAGAGAGTCAAACGTATAATTATTGTTTAAATTCTCTGATCATTTGAAATTTAGGCTTTTGATTGCAATACCTAATGATCTTCAAAACATAAATTACAAAATATTTCCTTAAGAAAACAATGTGTTTTAACAAATGATAAGAACTTAGCTTCATTGTCTCAAATAAATTTTTGAAAAACATTGACTTAATAAAATTTGATCTTCGCTTGTTTCAAAATACATGCTAAACTTTCGATTACACCGCGAACGCTTAAATTCTTCTGAGCCCGAGAATCCACCCGAGAGTAAGCGCTTCCATCACTGTTTGAAATCATATGAATAATGAATGATAACTATATTTATTGCTAAATGATTTTGTCCCTCCATTTTCTCCGTTTAATCTATTTCACCAATAAAATTGATTGTCTGAAAGATTTAATATCACAATGAAATGAATCTTTGCTTAAATATATGATCTCTTTATAGTAATCAACTCTTGGGGTTCTTTTCCGCCATCGGGTATACTTCAGGGCACATCTTCTGACTTCGGCTCTTATGATCAGTGTTTGTCAATTGTGCCAAATGAAGTGATAGGTGAACCACAATATTGTATGGTTGATATGTCATTACCATTACCACAACCCCAACCAATCCATCATAATCTTTATCATCGAATCGATGTTCTTCCCGAAGATGTTAAAAACAATATAAGCCATAGTAAAAATTTGTTTAGAAAATTGGCAAACGATGCGTCGTTTTTCTATTGGATGTCTATTAGGACTGGAATATGTGTACCGAAAAAGTGTACATTAAATGATATCAATAGTTTGACAACTGCTGGTATGATATAAAAGACTTGGGTTTCTTCTATTTTCAGTTATATTTTCTTTTTTAGTTTTTATTAATTTATATTTTATTTAAGTTGCGTATGAGTTTGGTTTAGAGAAAAAGTTAGTTCAATGTCAGATAAATAGAGAAACTAAATTGGATTTCGTGCAGATCATTGCGATGTTAGTATTGGTTGATTTAAAAAATTTAATGGATTTATTTAAGCATATTTTTTTCTTAGTCTAGTAATTGGATTCTTCTTCATATCGGGATTAATTGCAACAATCGCTGAAGTTTTTCTACCGCCAAAAAGTTAGTATTTAGTTTTGTTTAACTTATGAATAATTTTCATTGTTTAAATTCCAAATCATAATTACTTTCTTGCGTAAAACTATTCAAAAGCATAATCGGAAATATAGAACTCATAGAAAATAAATACTATTAATTAATTAACATGAGAGAAAAATTGAAATTTAATTTTTATTATGAAAGAATTCTAATTTGTTGTCAGTTTTTTTACCCTATATTATCTTCATTTTTGCAGAATCGTCAATTTTTATAAAAGTGTTTTCAATTCGTTTGAATATCAAAAAGCTATTTTCTCCGCAAACAACCGAAAATTTATCATGTCTTCATGGCATTAGAGTTTTCACTATATTTTGGGTCATTTTGGGACATACAGTTGTTTGGGTTCATTTCCAAATGTTCAGTCAGTGAAAAATGAATAAAAATTTAATTTTTAATTTTCAAAATCCTTACAGTATTTTAAAAATTAATTTCTTTTATATCAATCTGAAGGCAGATCTTTTGGCGTTAAAGATATCTTGACATCTAATATAAACCAAATAATCCTTAACGTTGAATATGGAGTCGATACTATATTTTTTATTAGGTTTAACTGAAAAATTTGAAATTTAAAACTTTAATTCAACTTTCGATTTTCTCATTGTATTTGAATTTTATTAACAGCGGTTTATTGACTACTTATATAACTTTAAGTATAACAAAAGGAAAACTGGAAAACTTTAGTACATTTGGCTTTTTATTCGCGAGATTTATGAGATTAACCCCACAATTGGCGATATTTTTATTGCTCAACTTTTTACTACCCTTAACAGCTTCGGGTCCGGTTTGGCGTGAATTGACAGATACATTGATGGAAAGATGTTATAAGAATTGGTGGCTTAATATTGTTTATTTAGAAAATTTTATAAATGTTAAGGAAATGGTAACGTATTTCAGAAAATATTTTTGAAAAAATTATTTGCTATCGAGTGGGTTATTGTTATAATCCATTGATGAAAAACAGGTTGAAAATAAGGCGTAAAATTTTTCTTATTTTTTAATCATTCAATCAAAAGTGAAATATTTATTGTGTTTGAGCCCTACCTCATGCCGATCTTTGATTTACTGCCTATCCATAAAATAGTTTAACAATACTTTTAAAAATTCTAATTTGCTTAAAGTGACGCAATTAATGACATTCACTTTGATCAATGATAATTATCTCTAAAACATTTCAATACAATCAATAATTAGTAATTGAAACTTTGGCAGAAAAAACTTATTCATAATATTGGGATTAACAGATTTTTTTTCAAAGCTTTCAGATAACTAAAGTAATTAAGCCATTTAATTATAAATGAGTTATCAATTGTAATTATTCTATGATTTTTTCATAATCATTTGGTTCATAAAAATGAATGATCATTCTGTTCTTCTAATGATACAAAATCTGCATAGAATACAAAAGGTTTTTTTAATCGAAATTACAAAAATTATTTTGAGTAATCAAAGCATAAATATAATGAAAGGTATAATAAATAACTGACAAGTGAGTGATTAGATTATAAAACACTTGTGTAAACCTTGCAATCATATTAATGTTTCCAATTCTTAAATGATGTGTTTGTTTGAAGTTTTGAGTTTATGGGTATTATTTAAGGAGTGATTATTTTTATTTTAGTATAGATTCAATTTTCATTGTTTATATTTCATTTGATTCACTTTAGAGATTGCAATAGAGTTAGAAAAAAAATCTAGAAACTTCTTAGTTTAAGAATTTTTCTAACATTAGAATTCCAAAAAATGGTTTAATAAAATTTTATAATTATTCATTTACAAGAAATTAAATTTTATTGGTTTAAATATTGATCATTTTATTTTGTTTCAATTCTAACATTTCCACCAATAGAGTAGTTTTTCAAAATTTCTTATCATAATTTTTATCTATTCTTTTAAGTTTGAATTCAAATGTTTTTTCAATGATAAATAAATCAATCAAATTAATAAATTAACCGAAAGGTTGCTTTAATCAATTATTGTTAAATTAAGGTTTCTTATAGTTTCAAACCTATACCAAACTTATTCCAAACTATAATTATTAATAACTTTATTAATAGATGACCTGAAATGATGAACAATAAAATCTGTTGTTTTCACTTCAAATATATATTATAAGTTCATAATTAGAAGACATAAATTATACAAATCTAATGTTGCTTTAAAATATTTATTGAATAGTGTGCTCACCACACATGGTATACGGCGAGTGACATGCAATTCCATGTTATATCACTCGTAATAATGATTGCTTTCTTATACAACATAAAACTTGGATTAGTATTGAATATGATAACAATTATATTATTCACAATCATCTCTTCAGCTATAATATTCGCCTATAACTTACCGCCAGCTATTGTTAACACAGCGAGAGAGTAAATTAAATTTTCAAACATTTTTATTAAAAAAATTAAATTTCACATTAAAATATCAATTAATTTTTTGCCCAATCGAACAGTAAATACTTTCAGGACTATTACGTAGAATTATTTTATTACAAGCCATACCCACACGGAATCGTTTTCTTCATAGGACTTGCCTTTGGTTATATTGTTTATAAGAAAAACTTTTGCATTCTTAATAAAGTAAGTTTACTCTAATTGAACATTCTGTTAGTTCGATGTTATTTATAATGAGAATAAAAGTTTTACCATAAAGTTCTTTGAAAATTTTATCAATAATTTTATTGAAAAACTATATTTCAGACGAACTTCTACTTAGTTTGGATAACATTATTAATAGCATTTTGGATTCCACTATTGGACGACACATTTTGGAATAACGGAGAAACCTATGATAAACTGATTTCTGCATTTTATTATCCATTTTGTCGCATAATTTGGTCACTTTGTATCTCAGTATTGATTTGGTGTTGCATTAGTGGTAACGGAGGACTAATTAATAAATTTTTGTCGTGGAAAGGATTCGTACCATTGGCTCGATTGACATATTCTGTATATTTAACTCACGCCTGGATTATATGGATTTTCTACGGCTCGAGAAGAGAACGGATAGACTTGAGTACATACTCTTTGGTAAGTTTTCTCTAATTCAATGACCTTAAAGTTCAATAAAATTCTAAACTTTTTGAATAAAGTCCTGTTTTATTCTGAATTTTTCGCCTTCAAAACTGATTGGTTAAAAATATTTATCATTATTATTCTTTCTATTATAGACGTTAATATTTTCGCACAATTTATTACTTTCTTACACAATCGGAGCCTTTTTTGCGATAATATTCGAGTCACCGATTTTGACACTCAATAGATATTTGTTAAAATATTTCAAATTGATTCCACTCCAAGACGAACAGGAAAAACAATTATATAAATTAGGCAAAAATAACAATAATAATAACATCGCAATCAAACATATTGAAGAAGAGCAGTCTATTCTGTAAATATATATTTTCAAGTTTTAAAAAAATTATTCGATGTCAAGAATTTGTTTGAAATTTATTTATGTAACTCAGGTTTACTTATATTCGAAAATTAAAAAATTGAAAAGTACTGCCTTCAACAGTACTCTCAGAACTCATCCGTTTAAACGATTATCCGATATTGATTGAAATGAGTGCATTCAATAATATAATTGGGAGTATGAGTCTATTTTTCCAAAATTTATAAAAACCTGTCATTCTAATGGTGGCCAAGTAGGTAACTCTCTTTTCTGTTAATCGCCTTTCAAATTAATTAACATTTGGATTGAAAGATATAATTCATACAATTTCAAAAATATAAAAACTAGCGGCCAATGGCCATAAATTACGTCGAAAATTAATTTTAAATTAAGTACTCTTATCAATAAATAGTGCTATATTAGCATTTAAATGCTATATTAGCTTTACTTTTCAGTCAAGAATAAATTTATAATTTACTGATTTTGCATTTAAATCAAAATTTATTGATAAGAATGCTGTTTATAACTCAAATTTTGAAATTAATTTTTGACGTAATTTTTGGCCATTGTCCGCTAGTTTTTTATTTTTGAAATTGTATGAATTATATCTTTCAACCCAAATGTTCATTAATTTGAAAGGCGATTAACAGAAAAGAGAGTTACCTACTAAGGTTGGTTTCTATACGAATCTGTTAACTTGTTCTCTTACGAATCCAGAATTATAAATATTTAAAATTAAGTTCAAATAAATAGTTTAATTTACTCATCGAATAAACAATGAGTTTCAATAGAAGAGCTAAAAATGTTCTGCGGCAAAAATCTCTATTGAATATATTTTAAATTTATTTGAGATAATTTAAGATCATTATTTATACCTGAATTTTCCAATTCCGAATCATAACAAGTTGATCCTTAAGAGCAACCTTAAGATTTTTTCAAAAATACAGTTATAGAAAATTAAGTTTATTTTGTAAGAGTTTTCCAACTGTAAGGGGTTAGAAAAATTAAGCAGATATATCAACGATCGCCAACTCATTTTGGCTAAAGGTCTAATAATTCTCAAAACCGGTATGAACTGAACTTATGAGACAACTAAAATATAAAATTGAAGTTAAACCAGAATACGCTTATAAATTACTATAAACTAATACTAGTATAAAACTTGATTCAATTTATCATTTTTGATAAAATAAAATGCAAACAGAAACAAACAAAAATAAAAAAGGTCAAAATATAAACGCTTTTTAAACCTACTTATTTGCTCATAAATGCCTTCATTTTCAAAACTCATACAGTCTGTCCCCGATTATGGCAACTTTGATTATGGCAAAATTCGATTATAGAAAGCAATTTTAAAAGCACCGGCAGTTCCTACGGGCTCTTCAATGCTAAAGAGTTTGGATTATAGCAACCCCAGTTTTAGCAAAATTTCGATTATAGCAATAGATATCTTATGCACGCATTACAATACTAATGCCCAGATTTTGGCAAAAATATATACCAAACTCTAAATCAAAGCGTTTTCTTAATCGATATGAAATAACTTCATATTTATTTTTAAATTGTTTAGTTTATTATGAAAAAAAATGTCTGCTAAACAGAAAAGACTTTGTATTCCGTTAGAAATTAAGTATAAAATTGTTGAACTAATTGATAAAAAGGTATCAAACAGTGAAATACTTGTAAAATTCAAAGACTATTTAAGAGGCGATTACAGTGTTTCTAAAATAAAGAAAAATAGAGAGAATATAATCAAAGCGTTTGAAAGTTCGACATCAACTAAAGTCAAATCATTG
>JAQFXV010002025.1:0-11482 GCA_034694065.1 Camisia spinifer | reverse complement strand
TTTCTATTTTCATTGTTTATCAACTAATAAAGTTGTTTCAAAGTTGAAAATTCATAAGTTTAGATGCATTGAACTTTCAGTTCAAAAAAATTCTAACAAAATATTGTAATAAATGATATGTTTGATAAGAACTCATGAACTTATTATTCATGGGTTTCTAAACTTTTTCTTATGATAGTCAACACATTATTCAAAATGCATTACAAAAATTTTTGATTAGTGAGTTTTTTTCCAATAAAGATAGATATATTAAACTTTATGCATAAAAATGAAAGAAATTTTTTTACTTCTGTTTATTAAACTCAGAGCTTGAATAAAAACGAATTCTAATAGAGTATAATGATGATGGTGATAGAATTAGTGAAATGTTGAGCTTACCGATTATGAATCTGATTCCCATTTGAAAATCTTCTAATTAATGATCAGTACAGTATTATTTCATTGAAATACTCCTTAATAACCATTCTTTGATCGAATGTTCGTTAATGTATATAATTTAATTGACATTTAATTCCTGGCGTATTAATTATAAAACGTGTCTATAAACGTAATCATTAAACTTAATGACATACAATAGGATCTTAAAATTGAATTTGATGTGCAAAGTTGATGTGCTAAATTGCATTAAATTTCCAATTTTTTATATCGATGTTGATATTGATGCTAATTTTCAGTTATTTTGGGTTTGAATCGAAGTCTAGTTAGTCTGGACAAAAGAATTATCGGTTGTGGCGCGTAATAAACTGGTAGGAATGTGTTTATGATAATGAACAATTCGAAAATCCGTAAACTTAAACCAAACGGGAATGTAGTAAAATATGAGTAATTAAAGGGAGGGATCCGGTTATACTAGTATCAAGAATTTGTTAAGGAAATGTTTTTAACCTAATGATTTTAAAATTTTATTTAGAAATTGTCCAAATTTAGGGAGGGGGTCATTGGATCTCCCTAAATTTGGGGATTGCAAAAACTAATTGGATTTATGCGACAATATTTTCGATTTTTTAAGTTTTTATTTACCTTAAACTAACCTGATTCGTTAGGGCAGACAAAACGACGAGAAATTTTTGACTTTAGATGATGCAAATACGCAAGTTTTTCAAAAAAAGATTGTTTTGTAATATTTCATTGTAAAGCAAAGGGGGACCAAAAATGCGTTTTCAATTTGTCGGAATTGCAGGGGTATCCTCGCCCTCTAGGCTCCCTTAAAAAGTCTGCTTTATTCTACTGTTATCAACTGAATATTTTGCACCAGTTATTTCCAATTTTAATAAAACTAACACACGTTCTAAAAACTTTCCTGAATCAATCTTTAGTGGTTTTACTCATATAAAACATGAACCATTCAAGCGTTGATCAGATAACATAGAAATTTAATTTAAAATTCTTGAACAATAGTATCGTTATCACCGGTCGATTAGTTAGAACTTCTAAACTGAATCATTGCATCAATTAATGGAGCAGAAGTTTCACAATTCGAAGCACAATAAAACAAATGAACTTCTTTTATACAGTAACAGTACATATATTTATAATATTTAGTGTATGACACGATTAAATGCATTTGAATATTCGAAAAACTACTTAATACAAATGGTTTTTTTACTTCAATCTATTTTACCATTAATTTTAGTTTTGAAATAGTATTCAGTCCCGTTGTTAAGAGTTTAGTTTTGATGAGCAAAAGGCTTAATGAGTTTGTTACAGAGGTGGCTATGAAGGGTATGGGGTATTTGGAGAATACCCCCTGTAAACTTTGGAAAAATTAGGAGATATCCCTCCGGCTAATGTATTTTTCCTACCTGGCCCTTGGGCTGGGAGAACTCAGCCCTCAGACCGAAAAATATCCTCTCCCTGTGCCGATCAAGTCTGGCCACCTTTGAGTTTGTTAGACATAAGCTTGAAGCTAAAGTTAAAACTACATAAATTCTCCGTTTTATGATTGAAAATTCAAACATCCTAAAAATATTGATTGTATTCCAATTTACTTGTTACAAGCTTAAGCTAGGAAATTGAAATCCTTAATTTTAATGTATTTTACTACATAGAATCCGAATATGAAATCGGTTCCTTTCATCTAGCATCATTTTTGCTCCAGGGGGGGGGGGGTAAATCATTTTTTGCAACGGCGTACATGTTAGACTCATTTCTGATCATATACTCAACAAAAAATCAATCAAATCATTTATTATAGGTTCAATGGTATTTAATAAATGTATAAAAATTATAATATTTTGGTTGAACTGAAGGTTTATTCATGGTTGATGATAATAGACTGCTGTTGTACACAGAATTCTACTTAAACATGATTAAAAATAGCTTAAACAATACGAAACGCAAGTTGTATGACGAAAAAATAAAATATTCGTTGCACACAATGAATATAAAACTACAATTTTATCATTAAAGCCCATTAAGATAAATAGAGAATTGCACTCTGATTGAAAAAATACATCAATAATAAAATCTGAAGGTATTTTTGCTCAATTAATTAATTATTCCTTTATATGAATAGTTTATACGGTATACAAAAATTGAATAAAAAGTTAAAATAAATTCTATAGATAGGAATTATTCAAACGATTTATCTTAATATTTGATCTCTCAAAAAGAATAGTAATAAGAGATTTTAAACCTTATACTCGATTCGAAAATCTTCTTGAAAACGGTCTAAAGCTTTATTGTGAAAGATGTAGACAATGAGGAAGTATCAGTCAAAAGAACTAGAATGAGGCTCTTTTGTCAGAAATAAGCTGAAATCCTAAAGAATGCAAGTAATTATTATGAGTACGGGTACGTTATGTTAAGTCTAATTAATTGTTTTCATATGTATTGTAAGACAATGATACCAAAGTGATAAACAAGTTTGAGATACCCGTATTGTCGCTGTTAAATGTCAAAAAAGATTGGCTTCAAATTTATTTGTGAATGTGATAAGAATCATAAATGACAAGTCTTTTATTGTATCTGAATTTGTGAATGAATATTATTAGATATATTTTAAGGATTATAATTATAATTTCAATGAAAGTAAGTTTTAATTACTTTTATCTATTGAATGAAACGAAGTTCAAATCGATTTTATTTCTTAAGGAAATTTTTCACATAAATATCGTTGCATAGAATAAACTAACTTAATATTATACTAGTATTTAACAGTGATATTAAAAATGTGATGCTTTTACTTGAGGTTTATTAAAATTCTGACACTTTAACTTTCGACTCAAAAGCTGTCTTTTTCTTGCATCATAAACTTTGAAGTATTTTCAGTATAAAATGTCTCAATCAAATAAATAATTATTAATAGAAATTATAAATAATTGTGACGTTATCATTATTTTTCAAATTAATCATGATATGTATTAATCTAAGTAATTCAAGGTCATTCTTTTTTCAAATTCATCATTTATTTACAATTCAAACGAGTCGAGTAATTGAGAGTACTTTTAGGCGATCTATAGAGAGTTTTTTTTGCAAATTTCGATTCCTTAGTTAATGAGTTTGTAGAACTCTGTATAGCTTTTGAAGTAAAGTTGGAGTTTTTGAATCGCTTTTCGTTGGGCTTATTTCCCGATTCAGGGAATTATATGAAAGATAATAATATTCAGTAAGATATATGAAAGGAATTGAAAACCAATATTATTGTCCAAAATGATATCTCTCAGTTGTAGGAATGGATGAATGCATTTGAACTCAATATGAGTTATAAATAGTTCGTAAACTGTTAATAAAGTGGTAGTATATTGTTTGACAAGAGTGTGAGAAATGTCTTTAATCACAAATGCATGCTTGAAATGATTCGATTTTGGACGCAAATTCTTATTTGATTCAAGGTTGACATGATTTATACTTCAGAACTCAATAATAACTATAATGCTTTTCTTGGCTGAAAATATAAATTTGCAAATACTTGTGAATTGGATTTACATGTGAAAAGAAATATATTCTGGGAAACTATTTTCCAATAACATATTACGGACTTGAGATATGTCAACATGTCTTTGTATTGTACGAGAGTATAAGCAAAACATAAATTTTTTGAGTTGAATTGAAAAAATTTAATAATCAAATGTTTGTTGTGAAGCAAAAGAAACTTGATATAAGTTAAAGGCAACGATGCAGTTATGCAGTTATGCAGTTATGCAGTTATGCAACAGGACTTGTTTCACTCAAATAAGAGTAATAGACAGTACAGTTTGTTTAGTTTATATACAGTTACTCATGCTCTATGCGATTTCATCCTTATTGGACATCTAATATTTCAAGCTTTCAAAGCATCTCTTATACCATTGATGATGGTTTATCAGTCAAAGCGGTCCGGATTTGTCTTATAGTCTGCTTCAACTCAACATAAAGTCTCAATACAATTGATAGTTTTCAACATAATTTATAAAAACGGCGTTTCAATGCTATCACATATCTAAGGAGAGGGTAAATATTATCTCTGATTTGAAAATTTGAGTTAATATATTTATATAGCGTCACGTTAATCGTGAGAACGCATAACTGAATTATTGTTTTATATCCTTTAAAATATATTTTGCATGCTTTGATTGTATAGTTGCTTAATTGAAAAACTCCGATAGTTGCTAATATTTATGAATAAATTTACTATTTGTTCTAGTTATGAATAAAAAATAATTTTTAATATTATATAAGACATGTTATGCTTGCCATTGAGCTAAATGCACTTTTTTGTGTCGAATTTAATATCATTCTGATGTAAAAAGTATAATGCAATATATTATAAGTCAGAACATAATACAAGTTGACATTGTATTGTTTGTTAGTTTATACTTTAAACCATAGCTTTGTTAATGTATAGATGTTTGATCATCGTTTACTACTCATTCTTAAATGGCATTATATTATGTGATAATAATCATTGGAACAAATTGTTTTTAAGCAGACTTTTTTATGATAATATAACACTGTTTTTATTGTTTGATTAAAATTAGTTAAAGCGAAAATATAGCATAACTTGAATGCATAAGTGCTGCTGTTCTTTTGTCATTGCATAATGTTTTGACGTGAAAAAACCTACATTATTATAAAAGCAAAAACGAAGCTTTTAGGTTTAATGATTCATGTAAGTATATACTAAAAAAGTTTATTTTTCAAAGAAACAACATTTCTACTTAAATGGCTTTCACTTCCCCTACAAATATATCAGTTTATAATTTAACAAAACTTATAATAAGTGTACAGCAGAGCAGCAGTAAATAGTGTTTCTACACTATTAAGAAATGTTTGTTTGTTTTTCAATTAATCGTTTTGTTCTTTCCTCAAAGTGATTATGTTTTAGATTATGATGTGATTTGTGTTAATTATGAGTTGATTGAAATTCTTCTCAAGCAAATGGATCAAATTAAAAGATATTGATATTTAAAATATGCAGTTTATCTGTGATAAGAGGTTAGAAAACTTGTTTCAAAAGGGAAAAAGTCAATTTTAGAAACTTATTTGTTGTATATTATAACTAATTTAGAGTAAAGGAATACATAAGATTTCTATTTCTTATTAGAAGTATCCAAAAAATGAATGAATAGAAGCCAAGTTGAAAAACCTACGCTTTAGTTTCATTTTCAAAACAGGAATGAATACTCGGAATGAAATGACTCAAAATTCAATATTTGAAACTAAATAAACTGCAGAATTTTTATATTTTCTATCTTTTGTTAAAAAGTGATCCATAGAATTCGAAGCCATATCTGAGACATAATTTTCAATGAGAAAAAAAAGCTTTTGACCATTAAATGAAGTGTGAATTTTGAGATGAATTTACTTTAATGCTAGACTTTTTATTGGCCATCACCTGAAGCGTCAAATAAATTACTCTATTTCTGATTTTTTATCGAAGTTATGTATATGTTATTATTGAGTTTCATTTGAAAGTTAGTAATTTTGATAAAATAATACAAGTTTTCTTTATATAGCTTAGTTTAAGCTGTGATTCATTTGTACTAAAGTGTCTCATCTTAGTTCAAATTTAACAAATACTTTTCGTTATAACACAGAATTGAAAACCAACAGTATTTGTATTGTATTATATCTGCCTATTTGTTAAATTTGACAATAATTGCATAAATATACAGACATAATTGTCATGATAATTGTCTGGATATGACAAGACATGTCATTCGCCGATATAGGGTTTCATCTCTACAATTGTTTCTGTCTGCAAAATATCATAGGGATATCATTGATTTTTTTTCAAAAATTGGGATTGAATTTCTTTATTTAATAGTTAATTATAATATGAACTGACTTTTTAACTGAATTTAATTAAGCTAATAAAATAAAGTTCTTTCGAAACTTTAATCAAAGCATTGAAATCTAAGTTTTATCATTTGGATACCACAGAGAATGATATGATGAATACTTCAGAATTTCTTGAAACCCTGAAGCGAATATTTATCTTAATCAAAAAGCAACTTATAAATGCAACTTTTTTCTCATAATAATGAAGTTGTTCAATTAATTTATTATATAAAAAACTAATAAGTTTTAATTGACTTCAAATTTTGGAATTATTCCTTACCTTCTTCTCAATCTACTGGCGGTTTGTGATTATGACAAGTTTAATGACTAAAACTTTTTTATTTTCTTCGAATTAAAATTTATGTGATTTTCAGATTGAAACTTAACTTCATAATTAATCGATTCTCATTTTATTAGTATTTTGGGACAACTTAATGGCACTCATTTAATAAAAAATAGGCGAAAATTATGCTAAATTAATAATTAAAACTATAAATCTTAAGAATTCACAATAAAATATATATTTGTGATCATTCTCTCAACTTATATCATAATCTTAAGAAATTTTTTTTGTAAAAATTATATACAATTTTACATGATTATTATAATTTACTTAAATTAGAACCAATATCGCATATTAAGTGATTAACTTCATAGAAATTTTATATCTCTGATAGAATTCCTGAATCAATTATCTCTTTTTCAAAAACCAAATCATGTGCTGAGAAATGTGAAAATTAAAATTCGTAAAACTAATTTATGAAGAAGAGTCTTAAATATGCCCACAAGTGGAATGACTTTTCACTTAGAAATAATTTATCAGTTCATTCCAGTTAATGCTCATTATTAAGGAATAAAGTTATATTATTTACTTCATATGAATTGAAATTACACGAAAGAATTTCTAATTTCCATGAATTTAAATTATTTGGTGAGATATTAGAGGTAATAATGAGAAAATGCATGCAATCATAATTAGGAAAAATTCAATAATTTATCGACAATAGTCTTAAACTCATTGCATCTGAGATGCATCGCATACAAGTATAACTTTATTCTTTTTAAGTATCTATATGTATAAAACATGACATGATATATTCCGTAGATGGACAGTGAGGTTACTTATTTCGTAAACAAATTAATAATCAGAAATCTTTAGCAAAGAAAATGTCTTTCATAGCGGGTGTCGCACAATATATTAAGTTATTACATCTAAATAGCAAGAAAGCATTAAACTAGTCCATATGCTCATCAAAATAATGGTATTGGTTATATTCAGACATGGGCAAGCTTTAAGCCTTTGGGAAAGTGCCGGTTCCATAATTTCTGAGGGGGTTCAAAACTCATCGGATTTGAAATAATTTTTTCAGAATTTGAGATCAAATTTTATCTCGAGAATTTTCATAAATTCACCTAAAAACACTTGAAAATACAGATTAAATGCAAAAATGAAAAAAAATTCAAATTTATCTATCTAGTTACTTGATTTTTTATCGAAAAGTCAAAAGGTTTTAAAGCATTTGTTTTTCGAAATTCCATTAGTAATCAAAGAACACTACTTTTTGGATTTGCGAAAATCTTGGTAAGGTTATACACCAATAGCAAACATACCCCTTGGCCATGACTGGTTATATTATATTTATTATACTAACTTGTATATTAGGATATTTAGTACACTGGTAGTAAAGTATTACAAATACTAATATAATGAATAGAAACCACCCGCTATTCTAATATTTGTTGCATAGACTTAACTGACTTCAGAGCAGAAGACATTCCTCAGTTACTTTACTTTTGACGTATTGCTGCTGTTTTTCAGTAACAATGACTATGACATAAAACACTTTATAAGATTGAATTAACATCATATGATATTTGGTGAATACATCCTAATTCTTTTTATAAAAATTATGCCACATTACTAACTGTGCAATTGTGAATAGAAGTAAATATTATGTTTATCAATAATAATGAAATATATTATGCATATTATGTTTAACTTCAATAATACATGTTAGTTATTCATTATTAATACTGCACAGAAAATCAAATTGTAACTTATATTAAGTCATTCTGTCATTAATGCTTAGTCTAGACATTCAAACTAGAAAATGATTGAGTTGAAAAGTATTGCAATATATTTCCAAATGTTCTTATCAGATAATTTTCTCATTTCCTATCTATTGCTAAATGTATTTGTTTATATGGGATTCAAATCCAATATCTGATTCATTTCATTTAACTTTTTTGAATTACATTTAAATTCAATTAAATAATTCCATCGATTTTCAGTTCATTTTTTATATAACTTCCAAAAAGCGAAACAAAGTTTCATTGACGGTTTGGATAAATTCTTCCTTAATTTAAAAAATTAAAGATTATTCAGGCATTTGAAGTATTTGATAAAAATCTCAATTATGAAAATTATTGCTGCGAAATGTTTTAACGCGTGAGTCAACTAAATTTCTCATCCATTTTCAATCAAAACCCCTTTTTTAATCTTTATAAAGTTAATAGTTTAGGTGATACAAAGATAAGCTTTTTTTCCAAAACTAAACTAATTATAAAGCTTCAAATGTTTTCACACTAAAATAATTTTCTATCGGATGCATCTAATAATCTTTAGTGTTATTGTGAAAATATTGTTAATAAATGAATAACATTTTCTCAATTACTAGATCATTGAAAATGAATATCTCATTGGTTGAGAACAATTCTATGAACGCCTGTATGCAAACGAATCCCATAAAGAGGAATCTTTATGAGCAAACTTTATGAATCGATATTAAATATATTGGTTTTTGTTTTTTTTGTTTAAATCAATAAATTCTAATATATGACTCATAAAGTTGAGGAAATGTTTTGGTTAAAAGCTTCCGAAAAACTTCATTTAAGCCTTCAAAAAGCTTTTCAGGATTTATTGTATAACTTTCATAAAACTTTGATAATTAAGTTTGAACTTAATTTTGAGTAAATATTCGAAATATTTTTAGAATTGTGCACAAAATGAAATTTTTGAATAGATTGAATAAACATTTTTCTTATTCATTAATGGAATACTATATTTATTGCATATGTATTGATAGATTAACATAATGATATTTTCTTCATCCAATCGATTATTTTTATAAATCGGACTCTGGTTCACCTCAGGATTGGTTTTTGAGCTCTTAACCCAGTCAGGACGCGAACCCAAGCCTCTCATATCATAGCGCAATGCACTACTAACAGAGCTATTCTCTCTGCTTGAATTGATATATTAATTGCATTTATTTATTTCTCCATCAATACTATATTTTCTAAAAGCTTAATTGCGAAAAGGAAATGAAAACACTCAAAGAAATTTAGAAGTTATGTATATAATCCATTCAATGTTTTCTCTCAATCCTTATTATCTCACAAGAAATATAATTTTAATTTAATTGCATTCAGCCTAAGATCTCAAGAAAAAATTATATGAAATATTCTGTAGATTCAATAACAAAATTCATTCAAATCAATTGATTGATAAAATGAAGGTAATAATTTCGCTAATGATAAAAACCACTGGATCAATGAGTTCCTCTTAATTTAATTATTTTCTGAGTTGGTTTTTTGAATTTTATTCGTTTCAAAAAAGTCACATATGTGTGATTCGGGATTACTTAAGTTATATTTATAATCTTTGTTTGATAATCTCACTAAATGAAAATCGAGCTCACGCTCGAAAATCACGTGTTTAGCATGTTGATTTAAGCAGATAGCAAGGGTAAATATCGATTTGCCCTGATGTCTCTTTCAAAAATTTTATTAACGATTAATAGTTTTCTATTGTTTTATAACACTTTCAGTTCTTATCAAAATCATTTTTTTGTTTGCAGATTCAAAGGTATTTTCAATTTTCAAACCTCATTATTTGAACTTTTTATCTTAAAAACTCGAATTTCGACGCTTACGCTTAGGGAGTGTTAAACGTTCGACATCGAGTGCCAAACGCTCGAGTCCTGTCCATCACTCTTTTTGATAAATTATAGTATTTGAATGCATATCGAATTTCTATTGACTACAATGCTTCCCATAAACAGTGAATATGAAATTTTTATTGAAGTTTTACACTAGAAATAATAAGAATGCATAAATAGTCAAGTAATGATAGCTGAATACAAGTTCTGCGAAGCGTTTACTTGTTTGGAATGTATCTTACAATGAATTGTCCTAAACCTTTTTTTCTATCAACTCATTTTAATTGGAGAGATATTTCAATAGAGATACTTCAAATTGAACTAATTTTCGGATCAAAGTTCAAATTTGAGATATTTTTGTCAATGCATTTAGGAGTTAGTTTTTAGATGAAAAGAAGGAGGTTCGAAGATTCAA
The DNA here is from genome assembly GCA_034694065.1 of Camisia spinifer. Lineage (NCBI taxonomy): Eukaryota > Metazoa > Arthropoda > Arachnida > Sarcoptiformes > Camisiidae > Camisia > Camisia spinifer. The sequence continues at coordinate 865 of JAQFXV010002025.1, read as the reverse complement.
GTATTAACTAATTTCCTTCCTGTCTCAATATCTATAATAAATTTATATTTCATCAAATATGTATTGAGAGAAGAGGTAATTACAATCAATTTTTAAACTTTCAAAAAAATCGATAGGCTTATAGATATTATGTTAAAAAAATCCGATTTTTATGAACAAATAAAAAAATTACTTCCTGAAGAATGAGGCACTAAAATATGAATTTGTTAATATTCACGTGACTGAAAATTATATATTGTAGATATGAAATGTTTATTATGAAGAGAAACTACGAAGTACATCAAATTTGAAATAATTATTCATAAATTCTTAATTCTAATCAAGTCTTTACTATTAACAAATCTCAAGGCTAAAAAATAAAGGCTGGAAAGTAGAAATCCAGCGTATTTATTCTTTATCTGATCTGCTCTAGTAATCATTTCCATATAAAATGAGTTTAACTAAATTTGCGTGAAAAATAGTCTTAAAAAATGAATCACGACTAGAAAAGACTAGAAATCATAAAGAAAGAATTGGACGTAAATCTGTAAAATTTGTTATATTAATCCGCTTAAGTTTTTCTAAAAAATACGGCTGTGCTTCCGAACCATTGATTTGTCGATCATTATTCATATTTTATGAAACAGTTTCGAATGCAAATCTCAATAATTAAATTTGAGCCCGGGGTATATCACATGTAAATACCATTTGATTCAGAATCAAGAATTAGTCTAATTTATGGAGAAAAGCATAATCTTTCAGAATAAATACGGTCTATGTATAGGATCTTTGAATTTGAGATCTTATTTAGATTCTGAACGAAATATATGAAGCCTTTGAAATGTGTATTATTTAAACTAAAGGAGAAAAAATTAAAGGAAGGCGT
>JAQFXV010002024.1:0-11483 GCA_034694065.1 Camisia spinifer | reverse complement strand
TTGTGCCTTAATTTTAATTTAATTGATAAAAACCGAAGTTTTTCTTCAGGTTTAAGAATTTTTGAATATACAGTTTTAATTGATTTGACTATAATAAGATTCCCCTATTATATGATTACTTAAGTTAAATTCTAATTTAATTACATTACATACAAATACAAATTTTGTTCAGCATATAATTAGATGAAAAAATAGATTTTTAATATTAAGAGAATAATATAGTCTATATTATAAATATATAGAATCAATAATTTGAAACGAGTAATCACTTAAATGAATAATTTTATAAATAGTAAAATAGTTATTTATTTCCTTTATCAGTGAATTCACCCTCAAATACAAACTTTTCAATAGGCATTCGTTGAGTGATATTTTCTTTCATTTTTCTGACCGTCTTTTCGGGTCTCTTTCCGATTGCAATCATAGCATCGACTTTATATGATTCGGGATTAATCTTCAATAATTTGAGGGCATTTTCATAATTAAAACCTCCCAATCCATGTACAACTAGTCCTCGTGCAGATCCTTCCAAAGCCAATGATAGCCACGCACTGCCGGAATCAAAACTATGCGTCGGATTCAATGTTTGCTTTCCTTCATGTGTGAAATATTTAGCCGAAACCACAATAACCAGAACTGAAGCATTGATACACCACTTTTGGTTGAGTGGCCACAAGAGATCGATAAATGGCTGCCAATATATGCTGTCTTTTTTGGCGTAAATGAATCTCCAGGGCTGGACATTGAAATGAGAGGGCGCCCAACGCGACGCTTCAAATAATGACATCAACTCTTGAGTATTCATCTGTTCTCCAGTCATCTCACGCGGAGACCAACGACTTAACAGTAACGGATGGATCGGGAACTGTGTTTTACGCGATTGAAGCACTTCTTTGTTGTAATTATAATTCGATTCTGACATTTGTTTTCTTTTAAAAGATCTTCGTATGAATTGAATTTTGTTGAATTGTTTAGTATTCGATAGAATTAATTGCGAACCGCTTTTAGTTTTGAAATTATTTAGAAGTAATGTTCGGTAAATACTATTCATTTAAAGTGAATGAAAACTTTTGAAAATGAAAACTTAAAAAAAGAAACGAATAATATTCAAAATTAATAAATTCAAACTCATAAGACTTAGTGGAAAAGAATCTTCTATTAAAAATTAATTTAAAATTACATATAAACTGATAATAGTTTGATTTAAATGTTAGAATTTCTAACTTAGAACTCATTAACTGTTCATAAATATAGAGTTAACAATGCATGCAATGATCGCATGCACTCCTTATATAATATTTTAAAATATAGATATCGGAAAACGTTGTAATTCTTATGTTTATGTTCTCGCGCTTTTAAATAGTAAATCATTCACAACGTTTAGAATAAATTTTCAAGTTTTCTCAATAATATAGAATTGGATTATTCGGTCGTTAGAATCCTAAAGTGAAGAGATGGTTAGGAGCAAACCTAAAGGTCGTACTTCTGCATACGCTTACTTCGTGAGATCGGTTCGTAATGAAGAGAAGAGGAAAAATAGCGCAAAATTTGTGTTATCGAAGTTTGGGAAAAAATGCGCAGCAATTTGGAGAAAAATGGACGAAAAAAAGAAGAAACATTTCATTGCATTGGCGGAAAAGGATAAGAAGCGTTATGCCAGAGAAGTGGCTAAACATCCAAAGTCTAAGAGAGGAAAGAGGAGAAAGCGCCGCAAAGACAGGAGTTCTGTAAAACATCCGCTTTCGGCTTATTTGTATTTCTGCAATGATGAACGCCCGAAAGTCACCAGAAGAATGGCTAATCCGAATCACGCAAAGGTCGCCAAAGAGTTGAGCCGTCGATGGAAGCGTTGCACTAAACAACAAAAGATCAAATATGAAAGACTTGCGGCTAAAGACAGAATCAGATACAAAAAGGCGAAAAAGGGTCGCAGAGGAAGGAGAGGACATTCGAACAAAAGAAGAAGGAGGAGAAGAAGAAGATGATGATTAGACACAATCCGGAAGTCATTCTCAAATTTTGATACTAATTATACTCCTCTTTTAAGCTATTTTTATTCATTTGATTAAAAGCACAAATATTAATAAAAAAAAATTTATTTGATTTTCATCACTTCAACCCGAACTCATTCTATTATTATTGTTTCTATTATTAATTAATGACTTAAAATAAATTTTTATTCCGCAAAACATTTGATGAGCAAATAAGTTCATGTGATTTTGATTGAAACTTGAAATAGACTTGTTTCGAATTGAAATATCTTTTTTTATTTCTTTAATGCTAAACTGTTTACATCAGTCAATCGTCTTCGTGAACATTTAAGTATGAATGAGGATTACATTTGACATCTTGTTTTCAGGGAATTGTAAAAGATTTCAAGCAAATGAAATGCAGTTACATATTATGGCAAATGAAATTCGGTGAAAAGAATTCTGGAAAGTGTTTAGGCAAATGAATTTTGTTATGCTCACTCGTTAGTTATGCTTTCCTTTTAAGTGAAAATCAAATCATATTTCAAAGTGGAATTTCATTATATAAGTAATCATTTCTTTGAACCTCAATTATTGCCCAAAAGAATAGAAACTAGAGTTCAATACATATGAAATGCAATTAAAAGATTTGATATGCATTTGATAAGCAGAACAAAAGAGCTCACGATAATTAAAGTTCAAGTTTTATGTTTTGTCTTGTTATTGTATGAACCATTAAAAGACCCAATTAAACTAATAAAGTTATCCTCAAATAGAACTCAGAACATACTCAATGCCTTTTTTTTCTTCCATGAGAGCCATGAAATTGTTTTCTGAATGATGTGAATAATATTTGTAGAGTAAGCTATGTTGGTATAAATATAGTTTAATTAAATAATTATTTCCTGTTTTGAATTTAGTTTCTGCTTTCCATCAGAAAATTTGAAGGAATAGCTCATTTTCATATTCAACATAATGAAAGCAGGATTCAAAGATTGTGCTTACATTCGAAAGCAAAGCCTTTCGAACTTTATCTAAACTAATTTCAATCAAACTTTGCTCAACAAATATCAATTTTTTGCAATTTATTTATTTTGTCCTTTATTTTATTGATCAGATCTGATCGTTTTCCAATATTTATGAAGATATATATCATTGAGTGACGGAACTCAATAACAGACCTCAATATAAAGTCCGCATAACTTAATGTTTGACCAGTTCATAAGTAGGACATAATGGTGTTATTTAAATCTTTATGCGGTAATTCTGTGTTTCTCATCTTTTTAGCCACTGGTAAGTTTATTTCAATAAAATTTTTATAAACTAACTTTTATTACTGAATAATTTCTAAGTAAAAGCTTATTTATTTTCCAATTATTTCTTGAAAAGTTTCAACATAAATACTTATAATATTATTATAACCAAAACTTAGTGATTCAATAAGATATTGCAAATATTCGTTCGATTTTTTTTATAGTTATTCAAAATCTCTCTTTTAAATCAGGAATGAATTTATCGAATAATTTTTTCACTTCATAATCTTAGTTTTGAGTAATCATGAAAAAGTATCGTTAAATCATGCATTTTTACAGTTAAAGCGAATATATACTAGTTTTTAATGATTTGAGAATATAAACAAGTAATACAAAGACTAGTTCTATAAGTTCAAGTCTTTGTGGTTTATAAATAAAAATTGGGTCACATTTTGAAAGAAAACAACTTGAATACTATTATAAAAGTTCTATTTTTAAGTAGTCTATTATTATGTAATTTAATAAACAATATAAACTACATTTACATTACTCTTACCCTTTAGTTCACTCTTCACTTTTGTTAATAAAAAAACAATTAAACTTTATTGCATTAATTTTCTTTTTTCTGACACTACAAAACTTTATGCTTTGAGTTATAAGTTTTTAATTGTTTAGTATTTCAAATTTAATCAAAACTATATTGCTATTGAGTTATTACTGAAATTTTCGATCAAAATTTATCATTCAATTTAGTTCTTATCAAAATTATTAAATATTGAATTTGAGTCACATTGTAATAAAAAGCAGAAAATGTTTACAACTTTTCATGCAATCTAATAAATATTCACTTATTGTTTTGTCAGTTATAAAGAGTCAGCGTTTGGTAATAACTAATCCAACATCAAATCCAATTCAAACCAGTTTAATTGCGAATATTCAATCAAATGGATTGAGAGGTCATGTATTATTCACCGAAAATGAAGGCATTACTTCGATACGGGCTAACATTATTGGAGGATCTGATAAGGAATCTTATAATTGGAAAATTTATAGCTTTCCAGGAATTTCCGAAGAAAGTTCGTGCTTATCACTGGCAAACACAACACCTTTGATGGGATTTGATTTGACTGCTTTATTGGGACCGTTAGAAGTTGGACACGCGAAGATGTTTTCGGCCAACTTTCAATCAAATAGTGAAGAAAATTCTTTGGTTGGAAGAACATTACTTCTACGCGGTATTCAAAACGGAAAAATATCTTGCGCTCCAATATTGCCATTTGGAGCAAAAAAAACTTTTGAAGCGAAGTTTCACTCACCAGTTGAGGGGACTGTTTATTTCATTCAAACCAACAATTTAACTGGTGTTGTCTCCAGTCTCTCACATTCAACTAAAATTCGTAAATCTTCTAACAACAAATGGACACTTATGGCTGGTCTGGAAGCAGATGCAACTGAAGATGCGAAATATGAACATGAAATTAATAAATGCAATGCATTCTTAGGACGTCCTTTCTTTATGGATAGTGTAAGTACTCACAAATATTCAGTCAAAGAATTAACGATAGAAATTATTGATTTTCCAGTCAATGCCGGCAACAATTAATGTTGGTTCGGATCCGTTCACTATAAGTGGCAAAACATTCAACTCTATTGGAAATCTTTTACCATTAGATTTAGTGCCTGTTATTTATATGATTATTTATTCAGATGAAAATTCAGGTGATATTCTAAGCTGTGCTCCTCTGGAACGCATTTGGCCCAAAACAGCTTCAGCTAAATTCAATTATCCAGACATTAAAGGATCTGTTTTACTGACTCAGGAGACACCACTCGACCCGACAAATGTTGAAATAAATATTCAATTATTTCGAGCCGCATATAGTTATGGAATCGATGAATTGCCTAAAATAATGAGAAGTAAAGACACGACAACAAGAGAGTGTCCTAATATTAATAGTATTATTTACAATCCACGAAATATAAATCCTGATAATGTTCCCGCTGAAGGTCAGGGAACGAGTGATCAGTACGCTATTGGAGACTTAAGTGGCAAATACGGTAATTTAGCTGATAAAAGTTCAGAAGTGATCACTCTCACAGATTTCAACCTACCATTATTTGGTCGCTATAGCGTTATCGGGCGAGCGCTTGTTTTCTATACTCCAGAAGGAGTGACAATTGGCTGCTCTAATATTGAACTGATGGGCATAAATATGACCACTGCTTTTGCAACGTTTGACACTCCAATTCAGGGACAGTTCATATTCCGTCAACCGATTCATAATTGCAGTGCAAACACTTATGTTTATGTCGAAATATCAAAGCCTGGAGACGATAATTCGACCAAAACAGCTAATCATCCCTGGCATATACATCTCAATCAAATAAGTCCAGGTCTAAAAATTATTTAAACTCATTTTGAATGTTTTTGTTTAGTGAATACCTTTTATTAAATGAAATTGCATTTTGCATTAGATGTTTAAAATATAAAACTTTTCTATAAAACGTTATGTAAAACTTGTGGTTAAATCACAAACAATTTTGATTCAAGTTAATGATTAATCAGAAAATGCATAATTTACAGGTGATATGAATTGGAGTACAACAGACTGTGACTCTGCGGGAACTCATTTCAACCCTTACAATGTATCGACGAATTGTGTTTATGAACGTGATTGCACTCAATTAACTCCTTTGAGGTGTGAATTGGGCGACACTTCCTCTAAACTGGGATTCGTTGATATTCCTCCGTATAAAGTCACAGAAGACGGAGAACTCGATATTGGAAAATATTTCTTTACTGACGTGTTTCTGCCTCTTTGTGGACCCAATAGTATAATAAATAAATCAATAGTTGTCCACAATGAAGAAATGTCATCTTCCCGACTGTCATGTGCCAACATTATTGAATATAAGCCTAAACTAAGATCTCGAGCATAAATCTTTTCAGATTGATGTTTGAATCTCATAAATTTCAAATAGATTATTATATTTTAAGATCAATAAAAATTTAAATCATTTTTAGATTGTTACGTTCAGAGATTATGTTTAGCAATTGATATTTATCAAAAATTATCAATCAATCTAACCATTGATTCGTTATTTTTAATAATTTTAAGCTAAAAAAGTAAAATCAAATTAAATGAAGTCTCAAAAAATTCGATAGATTAAAAGATTTGTCAATAGAAGCACCGAATCTATAAAAATAAAAATAATAAATCGGAATTATTCAAATTGTCTGTCAGTTAAGTGCTGTCTATTTTCACAACAACTAAAATTTATTGAAAGAAATGATTCTAAAACTTAATAGGTTCTCATTATAAGACTCTTAAGCGAAATTCAAAAATTGAAAATATGTTGATTCATAATCTGATGATCACCATTAAATTTTTGCTTTAGGCTTATTTTTGAAAAATTAACATATTTTTGTCTGGAAAAGTAGTTTTGAGGTTTAATTTTATAATAAACATGCATTATTCACATAATTGATTTGACATAAAACCTTCCGCGGACTAAAATTTTAAGTCTAATTTCAATTTAATAATTAAAGCAGTCTTTCTTAGTCTAAAATAATGAAAACCAATACTCAAATAATTGATTTGATTTAGAACTAACAACAATACAGTATAAGATATATTCAAAATTTGTTGAGTATTCTTGAAAAACATCAGTTTATTAAAAAATAAGTGGAGATCATAATTATGTAACTCGGGTTTCATTATATTAGAGAATTCACGAGAGAAATGGAAAATTATTCGCTTTAAAACCGATAAACTTAAGAAATGTTCTGAACTATTTCTTTCGTATAATTCAATTATTTTGAACAGATTTCTACGGATAAACGAATTGAAAAGCTTTTATTCATATAATTTACATAATTTAAAATCAAAGCAATATTTTAATTCAAAAAAAACTTTTTTTTGTCTAAATTTATTTGAGTTCAGTTTTGTTTATGTTTTTGTTTTCGGTTAAATTTATTAACAATATATTATAGTTAATTATTTAAAAATTAGTGTAAGTACTGTTTTATTCAATAAATTACAATATGGATAATTACAATTGCTTCAAATCTAGTTTATGCGTTTCATTCTAATTATTTGGCATGTTTTTAGTTGTTTAATTTGGTCATAATATAAATCGTTTATTATTCAATTAAACTTAAATATCAAACTATCAGTTTTAAGAAATGTTTAAGCGAAGGACATGTCCCAGAATTTTTCAATTTAGAAATAGTTTTCAACAACTTTTCTAATAAAATGTAAGTTTTTAATGAAAAATATTAGGTACAAAAAGTCAAAGTGTAAGTGAGGGAGTGTTTTGCAACATATAAAAAAGCAATGCATGGCATACTTTAATTCATTGAAGAATTAACTGTAAACAGTCTAAAGAAGAATATTTTTTGATCAAATTCTAAATTAAAAATATAATGCCTATTACAGTGAGTGATCCAATTCTACGAACTGATGAAGACGCTGATAAGTATTTGGAAATGTGGAAGAAGTTATGGTCAGTTCGTGACACTGCTTGGCATTTAGAAAACAGACACCCGTAAGGGATCACTTAATTTTCGGCTTATTTTGAGAGAAAAACTTAAAATTTGTTTTGGATTTTTAGAGTATTGGTTAAGTATAATGATTTGCTTATTGGCACAGAAAACAACTCTGATAAAAAACGCTTATTATTTCCACTCTGTGGTAAAAATGTCGACATGAAATGGTATGTCAGTAAAACTCACTTTTTTCAAAAGTTATCATATTTCACACTTTATTAGTTATATCAGTACATATTTGAAAAGCAATTAAATGTGGAGTAAAGCATATTAAATGAAACTTTTTATGATCCATAAAAACTTGAAAATTTGATCCTTTTTATCAGAAAATATTTGATAATTAGTTCTGTTATCTGTTAATTAAAAAAAATAATCGAATTTAGAGGAAATATTCAAAGATAACTAGTTCAGAAATACGAGTTTTGCATGAGTTCAAAATGCATAGAATTAAGTCCTCTTCCTATTAATGTATTAAAAAGTGAGAAAACAGATTCAAAAAGAAAATTCTCGAAATACATGTTTTAATTTTTGTGCAATAAAAAAGTTTTGACGCTTTTACTTTTTTAGTTTGATTTTTGAATATTTATAATTTAAATGATGAGAACAGGTTTTGGGAAGGAGGACATGAAGTATTCGGAGTTGAGTGTGCACATGAAGCTATCCATGACTTTTTCACACTTAATCAAATATCTTTCACGAGCTCTGATAAATATGACTCAATAGACGGAACAGTATTTGAAGTAAGACTCTGGGAATTGCCACTAAGATTTTCTATAGATTTGTTCGATTTTAGACTCTAGACAATAAGTTGAAGATATTGCAAACTAATTTTCTAAGACTTGACAGGTATTATAGATTCCTTAAACTTGTAATTCAAAAGTTTAATTAAATTTGATCCCACAATTAGTCCTCTATTGAACAATACAATAGAAGCCGTTTGGGACAGAGGTAGCTTTGGAACTATCACTTATGCAGAACAAGTACTTTACGCTCAGACTATGAAGCGTTTATTGGGACCCGATTTTCGATATCTACTATTAGTTCTTGAGTTCGATGAGAACATATTCAAAGGTCCGCCATTTAGTGTTACTGAAGAGCGTATCTCTCAACTTATGGGTTCGTACATATGAATGAAAACTTTTCAACTTTTTTCTAATAAACCATTTTTAGGAGATTTTTGCAACATTCAAAAACTTGAGAGTACACTACCAGAGCATTTGCAACTCTATCAAAAACATATGAAAGAACCACTTGAAGTGAAAGAATCTGTTTATCTGTTGACTAGAAAAATATGAAATGAAGAAATAGGGCCTTAAAAGAGATGTATTGACGTGAAAGTTATTTTTAAAACAATAAATATTTCTTATAATAATGAATAAGCATGAATTCAAGACCAATTATTGGTTAATTCTGTATTTCATGAAAAAGTTATGATTTTTATTGCAAAATAACAGATAAACACTTGAAAGTTATTTTTACTTTAATTTTTTGGTGGCATTCAAATAATTGAATAATTATTAACATTTATAATCAAAATTAAGATATTATAGAATTAAATCTATCATAACTTTAATAAATTAATTTAAAAAAATTGTCATCATTTGAAAGAATTTTCGATTAAAGTCGATTTGAATATAACTCAACTCAAAAATATCCGATGATTTCTAAGAACACAAAAAGCAGTTAAGAATAAGTTCTCATTTAAAGCATTGCAATAAAATGGTATTAAATAAATTCCAATTCACAGTTAAGTATTTAGTAGAGTATATATTCTTCACATATTCTTTTCATGTTAAATCAATTTTAATTCTTCGTAATTGACTTGGATTTTGATTATTTGATTTTTCATTTAGTGTAAGCAATGATTTAAATATTTCTTGAATAATACTGAAAAACAGAAAACTCAAGATTTTATTGAATTTAATAAAATTTCAATTTTGATTAACAAATCATAATTAACTAAAAGTATTCCAAGTTTATGAGCACTCAATCAGATCGAAATAATTTATTTTTGTTGCATATCTTTTGATTAGTTAAACGACATATTATTTTAAAAATTATAAAACCATTAATTATTCGATTAAAACTTATTTAAATATCAATTCATTGAATGATAACAATAAAATGTAAATTTTAATTATAAAATTAATCAAAAGTTAACTTTTTGAACAAAAATATATTGATTTAACGATTTGTTGCTTAAAAATTGACAAAATATTTTTCAATTGAAATCACAGTTTAAATCAAAAGTTCGAAGTAATCGAATAATTATATACATTAATGATCCATAACTTATAATAATTATTGGTTCGGCTGTTAAAAGGAAATGAATTTGAAATAAAAACAAAACTAATTTAAGATTGAGTTACTTAATAAACATCATAAGAGATCAATTTGTGGTCCATTATATGGCAAAGAGTCACACCAGTAATCTTGAGGCGGATCCACTTCTTCTAAAAGCCAAGTAATCTCTTTTTGTAATTGTTTATCAAAAACGGTTGCAATCATTTTATAGTAATGACATTCTCTGTCTTCCCTATAAGGAGGCGCTAATATGTCGAGAATAGCTGCCGGACCACCAATTGATAGAACTTCATGTATATTACGTTCATTCGGAGTTAAAACACAAACGTCTGGAGTCTTACTATCGATTGTTGTAATGCCGTTGTGTAGAGTCGGAACTATTCATCATTTAATAGTTAAGTATTAAATCAATTCATTTTATATTCAATCAGAAAATCATTCAAACTTTGTTACAAATAACTAATAAATTGATATTTAAATCAAAATTCAAACAATTCTAAGGATTGGATTAAAAAGTAATTAACGAGAGTTAAGACTAATAATCGATAAATGATTTTCAAATCAATACCTAAAAGATTTCTTTCCCAATGAGAGACTTTTTTTGATACTTCTTTTGGCAATAAATACGCTGAATCTCTTGGAAGTGGTGTATAATGAGAAACAGTAACAGAACCGAAGATCACTTTAATGAGTCCATACATATCCGGGTGATCGTGAAGTGGAATACGAGACAAGTCATGTCTTAACCCAAATACACACATATGAAAGTGTTGTGTCTCACAAATGGACACATGACTGACCGGAGCCTTCTTTGATTTCAAGTGTCCTAAGAATGAAAGCGATGGCAAACAATTCGTTGAATCAGTCATTAATTCTTTATTCAGATTAATGTCTTTATGACTCAATTGTGACATTATTTTTATTAATTTATTGAGCGATTCGTTGAATACTTCTTCGGATTGACATTTGTTTATATTATTGAAAGTCAATTGAGCCAAACGTGCCATCGATTGCACTATTGATACCATTATTTGTTATATTAATTATTATATATTTTTATATCAATTTATAGATTATTTGTTTTAATATTAATTATTAAACACATTTTCATTTTATATAAACGATTAGTTAATTAAATAATCGTAAACTTATTCAGTGATTGTCATTGAAAATAATATTAATAACAATCTATTGAATAAATAATAGTAGAGGTGTTAACAGTCTCTTAATAGTAAATCTCATAGAAAGCAAACTGTCAATGACTTAGACTTTTATTTAGCTTAAGGAATCATATAATAGGGGAATCTTTTATAGTTTTATGAATTAAAAACTGTATATTCAAAAATCAATAAACCTGAAGAAAAACTTCGGTTTTTATCAATTAAATTAAAATTAAGGCACAAATCA
>JAQFXV010002023.1:0-11489 GCA_034694065.1 Camisia spinifer | reverse complement strand
ATATAGATAAAAGCATTTATGAAAAATGTTTAAAAATGCTTATTGAAGATGAACTTTTTCCAAATTTTGTTTCATATTGATTAATCCTATCAAATAAATAAGTCATTCAAAGCTTTCTATTTTTGCTTTTACAGTAAATTATTAATTGGAATAAAGCGATAAATTTGTTAATTAAAATTTTTAGGAAATTTTAGTAAAATTAAATTTGAAATAAATAAATGAAAATATGAACTTTTTCCAAATTTGGTTTCATATTTAAAACATTCAATTTAGAGCTGTCTAAAATATATTTTGTCTGCAGGTTTTCATTAAACCATAAGTATATATTTAAATATCTCACCATAATAGTGCCCTCTTATTAAAGTTTAGTTTTATCTAAAGTCATATCAAAATTTTGGTGTCAAATCAGACAACCCTTTTTCGAAAACTCAACGAAAGCTATTAGAGTTAATCAACTTTCTTCCTATCTATTTGACTATTCGATCGCTTTCCCGGAATTCAATTGAATAAATAATTTGAATATCATATAGAACTGACAGCATCTCATCTAACTTTCAAACAGTAATCACTTGAATATAACTTTAGAAAATAATTGGGTTCAAGACCTACAAAAGGAATTGAAGTCTAAAATTAATCACTGAATTTGATACGATCGAGTGTATAATTATGATCCAGACATGTTCATAGTAAAGGTATAGTAACTTATAATTAATGTGTTGTTATTTTACAATTTGGATTCCTTAGAGAAATAGCAATGAGAAAGTCGTATACGTCTAACACTAATGCAATATTCTTGTTTTAATGCTCTTTTAAATAATAGATCAGCCAGAGATCAGGTGTTAGAATGAGATGTAATGCTTTAGAAGAAGACATTATATAACTTGTTAGTTAATAATAAGGCAAGAATTCCTATTTTTCTTAGCAATTGTGCGGAAGAAGAAAAATTGCATACTTTTTTTCATTCCTTTCTTTCAAATAGAACCGCACACTAACCATAACATTTGATGAGTGAATAACTCTTTCTTGAATCAATTTTTCTGTTTTGTGTAATTTTAAATTAATTTTACAGTTGGAATACATAGCTCTACATTAATGCATATCATATGTAATCTAAGTTACCATCAATTCTGTAACAAAGACGAGAACTAAGACATAAAAGTACTGTCGGTCTGACTGTAAATCATTTAACTTTTTTGTTCGCTTTACTTTCAAAATTGAGAATACTTTAAGCACAGATTTTGGTTTGAATATTCTGTTGCGGAAATTCTAACTATAAGTTGAGAAAAGAATAAATAAAAATGATGATTCTCTTCTCAAGTGTTCTCTGAGTCAAAGTATTTTTCATGTCATGCAAATAACACAGTGTTCATGAAACAAAATTTTTTATGACCATTTGAGTTGAAGAGCTTTAGAAGGTATGACGAGATTTTTATAGCATTACATTTTTTTCTGTCAATCATTTCGATTCAGGTTATAATCCAAACCTCAATTTTATCAGTTTTCGCCCTCAAGATTGCGAACAGAGCTTATTTTCAACTATCTTTTGGGAGCTTTTTTGGACTCTCATGACATTGAGATAACATATTGAACCCCTCACTCGTAATTAGCTTTTAGTAACTCTGATGGCTCAATAACAAGCCCTTCAATGATGAGTGACAAGTGATTCAAACCACAGAATAGCCAATCTTTTCATAATATTGTTTTATTGAATCATTTACTGAATTTCTTTTTCAAAAATTGTTTTACAAAAATTATTTGAATGGCAACCGAAATAGCAAAAATCTGGCACTAAAATTATTAAACAAACTATTATTTGATGTATATTTTTATGTATCGATCATTATATTTTCTAACTTTCTTCAATGTAAAAAAACTTATATTTTATGGACATAACTCACAATACCAGTACTTGAGAATTGTTTACAATTCAAAACTAACATTTAAAGTACATACGAAAAAAGAATATTTTACAGCCAGACTGACTGTGATTCCTTTTTTAAGTTACCTCTCTTTTTGGATTGATGTGCATCTTATATACTATACGTTTGGGATTCTGCATAAAAAATCCTTCATATTTAAATTCAAATCAAGACACATATACACGAAACATAACACAAACATTATTTTCACAACTCAGTTGTCATATCAAACTTACCATTTCATTCAAACTCAATTTGTAAGCTTTCCTTTTGGCCATATTAAAGGTCAAAAGATTTAAGACATAATATGTTTTTGATACTTTCTTTTACTATTCAAATATTAATAAAGATTTGTATTAAAGTTTTAAAGGCTAGTAATAAATAACTATTAACACATTTCATGATTTGACATCAAGAATCGATTTTTAGAGCAAATGGTCGAATGTCACGAACACTCGAGTGTCTTAAGAGCAAACGGTGTGATAAATTTTAATGTAATCACACGAGAAATAAAACTTTTATGTAAAATTTGAGTCAATAATACTTTTAGGTGCTATAAAAACATTTGCCAATTCTTGAGCTTTTTCTCGAATACACTTTTTTTCTTTTAAATTATACTTTTTGAACACTTCATCATAAATATATTATCTTTCCTAACAGTTGTCGATAGAATTTATTATAGAATGTTTCAGTAATTTTTAGAAAGAATTTTTTATTATTAAATATTCAGAATTCTTGTAAGAAGTGCTGATGCTTTAGAGAAAGGATTGGCTTAAAGGTAAGCGATCATTGAGAAGATATCACGAATTGAAGCAGAAAAATGAACATTACTTTCTATACATTTGTAGATTGACATTAGAATATGTTGTGCTTAGATATGAACTAATAATAATGTTTCCAGAGGTAGTGCAAAAATGCATATAATTCCAGTGCTCTAGTGCTGAATCACGATTCAGTGTTGCCTTTTATGCCTTTTCACTGTGAATTGAATGTTTTTTTTCAACTGCGCACTGCATTATATTCACTATTGATCGATATATTCGCCAAATCTCTCATATACTCTCTTAAGAAATATGTGTCAGACTCGCACTTGCGTAATATAATACACAGTACTAATAGATCGGAGCAAAAACCCCGATTCACTAGAAAACTGATTCTCAACTGTTGTAATAGTGTGTTTGGCTTTCATTCTCATTCTGAATCTCTATCTCACTATTTAAAGATAAAAACCATACTTCTTATTGCGATTGTATATCATAAGCAACGCTTGTGAACATCTGTTTTTTCTCCATATTTATTGATGAATAACTTATTGGCTCTTATTTTCAAGGATTTTGAATTGGATTTTCATTAACATCAAGAAAAAATTTAATTTTCGGGAAAGTCATAGAAAAGAAATTTGAAAGTGAAAAAGATAGTGATATCTAACGACTTGATCTTTCGACTGATTGACAAGAGTTGCCAAACTTTTATTGGATTCGCACGAATCTCTATTATATTGGATTTTTGTTCGTCTATTTGCCAGTTACTAACGTCTACTCATTTTTTCTCTGCTCTAATTCTCACAAGTTTTAGTCTCTCACACAATATCTCACTCTATTCTTCAAATCTTTTTCTCTGTCTTTAAAACACTCTCATCTGTCGTGTTATCATTTTATAAGATTAATTCAGACTCAAAATGAAATCCTTATCATTAATTGCGGTGTCGTCTTCATCGATGATTTTATTCGCTGTGTCTTTTTTGATCTTTCTCGACAACTGTAATTGTTTTGCCACTCAATACGGATATGAAACACCGCATGATGTAAATTACAATCAACTGAACGGTAAGCGGAAATTCAATTCTCGCCAAATAGCCTTTTATTTTTTGCTCATTTAAACAAATCTCTTGACATTAATCACTGTCTAATAAAATTAGATCAAGAAAATTGTGACTTAAAGGTTCCTCACATTCCTGTGATAAATAAAAATATATTCAAACGGAACTTATCATTCAATAGATTTTTTTATTTGGATATTTGCCAGAAATTTTTTATATTTCTTAAGTTAAACACTTTGAATGCTTAACCATTGAAATAATCCTTTAAAATTTGAATGAAAAGTTTTGGAAAATTGAAATGATGATAATTTTTATGAATAATTACAGCATAGTTTTGCGTTAATTTTTGCGCTTTTGATGACCGCATTATATTTTATTATAATTATTCGTTAAAACAAACTGATATCAAACTCATTTAGTAGGACTCGTCTATAGTAATTAATTTATGCATCAATTAATTAAATGGGTTAATAAAATATTTGTTATATTGAATCAAAGAATATTTTAATGATATTTTACGTGATATGCATTATGTTTTGCTGACTTATTGGCTAAAAAATCCTAAAATTTAATTATTGAAACACATAAGTTTGTAATAAAAAAACAATTAATTCCATGTCATATCCCTTTGAAGGTTGAGTAAAATACTCATAACAATGAAATTAATTGAATGAATGCATATTAAAAGGTTATTTATAATCAGGGCATAGAATTAAATGTTAAAGTTAAAGGAAATTAAAACAAAATGGCATCAAAAAAGTTTTATCAATCATTAAGTGGTGAAAAAGTTGCAATCAGTCATTAGCTCTCTTACTATTATTTAATGTTCAAGTTTTTTTTGGACAATCAGAACTTGAAGACATGAAACGTTGATCTTTGAATATCACCCATTTATCTGAAGTTTTTTTTATGAAACCATCTTTCAAACTTCCCATTCATTCATCTAAAATAGAATTCACGTCAATAGCAAACCATTAAAATCCATCTACGGATGGATCTGAAAAAGTTTAAACGATTTGAAAAGAGAATAAATAGGAACAAAATAGTGTTTTACTACAGTATAATTGTGCGAATACAAAGTGCATTACATTTTGGGTGGTATTCGACTCACTTCTGCCTACACTCAGTTAAATAGTCGAACAGATAACATATAAATTGTTGGAATACCGGTATTTCATTCCTATTTAATGCAATTTTCAGTTCACAAATATTTTATTTCTTTCACATTAAAATTATGCTAATTTGGTGCCAAATTTCCAGTAATTCAGTCAAAATAATTTCAATTTAGATAAACATTTGTGAAACTAATTTATTTTGTTTTTAAAACACAAGCTTTGAAAATAATAAACAATGAATTTAGGAATAGATCTGAAAGATAATGTCAATGATTATGATAATAGTCAATAAAATTCAAAATGTTGACTAAGATAAGAATTTGTTTATGTTATATCATTATTTATATTGCCTCAAAAAACAAAACTTTTTACCATTTTCAATATCTTCTGACATTGATATCTTCAGAATTTTCTTATTTTAATGAGAAATAAATCGACTTTTCGAAGGATTTAAAAGTAAATAATTCAATAATTACTAACATTATTATTCTATGTCTTGATAGATAAGAATAATACCATTTTATGAAACTCCTAAAATATATTCCAATTATATTTCAAAATATACAGAAATAAAGCTCGAGTTTTATGTTTAAATAATTTATAGAATAGTTTTTTTTCAAAGAATATTTTTTGGAAAATTTATTGAAAAAGATTTAGTGAACTGAATAGGAGACAAAGTTGACTTTTGAGAATTCAAATGAGATACAGAAGAGTTTGAGTTAAAATTGTGATATTTGAATAGAATTGTAAGCCTTGATGTCGATCACATTGACACACCTTTTGACGACTCCAGTCATAGAATCCAATGGTTTGCTTGCATTGACCGCATTCGATGATTCCTTCGAGCAATTCTGAAACACTTTCCACATCTTCTGTCGCTTTCTTTATATCTTCGGGAATAAGATTTTGCGGATCAATATAAATATATTTACATAAAAGCGTTGCTTCGCATTCATTCTCAAAAACATTGATCGCATTAAACACCTTATTATTACATTTGAGACAACGATAAGCGATTCCAACATCGAATGGTACGATATTTTTCTCTGCATTCATTAATTTCTTCAAATAGGTTTCAAACAAATTTTGATAAGCTTTTAAACCAATTTGATTTTCGACGTTATTCTTCAATTCGTATTTAAAATTTTTAAACAAAAGTCTTCGATACTCGCGATCACTGCCATCGAGTTTATACGACATTTTCTCCCAGAGTTTCGACTGTTGACTGAATCCCGGATTAAAATAAGTGCCGGCTCTTAGTTTACTAACAGTTTCGATAGCATTTTCGACAAGAGATTTATACTTTTTCATAAGAAAAGCGGTCACAACTATTGCGCTAAGAGTTAGACCATTACGACAGTGAATCAAAATATTTTCACCTAAAAATTAGTGATGAAAACATCGATAATTTAAAATTCATACTCAATTAGTGATTATATTTTAATTACCATTTTTCTGCGCTTCGAGAATAAAATCAATGCATTCCGGAAAATACGAGATGACGTCTTCGTATTCCTCATCTTCTACATTGATTTGTTTGTGAATAATTCCTTCATTTTTAATCCATTCCTCGATATGTATATTGACTACACTTAGAATTCTCTTGATTTTAAATTCTTGCAGGAATTGTTTGTTTTGTGCAGTCATTATATCCCCTAAATATATATTATCTTCTATTTTACTGAAATTATATGGAGACATTTTCTTTTAATTTCCTGTGAATTGTGAACTCTAATAAAATTTAACGTTTTTTAAACTTAACTTTTAGTACTATATATTGATGGTATTTTC
The DNA here is from genome assembly GCA_034694065.1 of Camisia spinifer. Taxonomy (NCBI): domain Eukaryota; kingdom Metazoa; phylum Arthropoda; class Arachnida; order Sarcoptiformes; family Camisiidae; genus Camisia; species Camisia spinifer. The sequence goes on along the minus strand of JAQFXV010002023.1, from coordinate 4,845 downwards.
AAATGATATATATTCAAAAGAAAGTTTAAATTTTCATTTATTGCAAGAGAGCTCGTGAAACAGTCGTGAACTTGAACTAACTTAACATTTCTATAAATATTCTCAAAATCTGATAAATTTTCTTTTTATTTGATAATAAAGACCAAAAATTTGAATAGAAGTGCATGAATTACATAACATTTTAATATGAAAATGAAAAAATTATATCAACATTTAATCTTCATTTAAGTGTTTAACTTCTGATGTTGTTATTTTGAACAACATTCCCATCAAATATAAATGCATTTTTATTATTAATCTTTTTTAATGACTTGATTTTCATACTTTCGACTGATTTTCTGATTTAAAGAATGGTTTAATATTTGCTATAATTAAGTTGATTTTTCAAAAGACCAAATGAGTCATCAAATTTAATTTTGACTTTTTTCTAGTACTCATCAGTTAACTCTCTAGTATATTGTTAAAGGCAAGGAAAAAATCTGTAATTTATATTCATTTCAATACAACTTTTATGCCATGCCATAAATTACTGCTAATTCACTAGTTTTTATTGAACGCATATTCAGTTTAAGGTTAAAGTTTTCTCCAAATATAGAGCAAAGAATATAGTGAACAGCTTGAGAAAAATAACTTGAGTTCTATTAAATTTTTCATTTGTGTCGAGAAATTTTGATTTAATTATACTGACAAATAATGTTTTGATCGATTTTAAGAACAAATTAATACCACTTTTTATTTTATTTCATTTTATAACAAGTAAAATAATTCACTCTCTTTTTCAATTCTAATTAAAATGAGAGGAAAAAAGATTTGTATTACCATAAAATACATAAACTCTTCTTCACATTTCATTTGCAATTTTTCAAATTCATTCTTCATAAAAATAAAATTTGTCAATATTTTTCACCAATTTTTGATAACTTTTTCACTATTCTGTGAAACAATAATATTTTTTTGATGGTGTTATAGATTTGTCTCAAGTTTTTCATGACTTATAATTTCATCTAAAATGCCATTAAAAAAATTTGCCAAAAATATATGATGGAAATCAAACTGAAAATATATTGAATGTGATCATTGTATTGCTCTGAATAGTGTGAAAAGATATCAATTCTATTCTTCGAGCTCTACACTCAGCCATTTCCGATCCGATTCTACTATTTCGGCCCATTTTGCCGATTGTCGACTGTATTCTTCAGTCCAAACTCTCACAAATATACTATCGATCCATTTCTAGAAAAATCATTACAAATCAAACTCAAAATTTTGAGCCATCAATTATTATTATTTACAAAATTGTACAAAATCTGATCAATAAAATTTCGATTGAATAAGACTCAGTTGCTATTAATGGATAACTTATTAAATTATTGTTTAATATAGAAATACAAGCTCTGAAAATTGAAGTTTTCAGTTGAGTTCACAGCCAGTTTCTTCACACTTTTCTTTCTCTCCCTTCTTATTCTTTCTTTTCATATAATATGATTCTTTTTTCATTCATTTTATTCCCGTATTTTATATTTTGTAATACAATCGGTGATGTATCACATTCTTATTCTATTATACAATGAAGTCCAGCGACTGCTAATGTTAGTCTCTCATAGAAATGATAAACTCTTTTTATACGATCAGACACTGTGTAATACATTGGTCTAACTTTAACACATTTTAGGTTTGTTTGATAAAAAAGATATTCAATCAAATTAAAAATTATTTTGATGGTGTAGCACAAAAATATACGAAAAAAATGGTTTTGTTTTGTTTAAAATTACCAATAGTAATGGTTTAGGCATACTTTCACCGAAATATTCATTGACATTTCATAAGTAACAACAGATCATATTTATTGGGCTTCAATCATGAATCTTAAAAAGCAATATTTATAAATAAAAATGCTTTTCCCACTTAACATATTGCATATTTTAATCGAGAGAAAAAACGAAATTCAGTCAATAAATTAATAAAGTTGATGAAAATGTTGGTTAACATAAATTGCCTAAAAAGCCTGTCAGACATACAATTTGATAAACTTGATAGTGGGGTCATTTCTATTATCATAAGAAATATATCCACAGCAGAAAAATATTTGTTGGTATAGGAAGGAAATGAAATGCATACTAGTATAGCATAATAGTGGGGAGATTAATATCCACATATTTTTGGTTCGCGTGTTTTCTTTTATTCATAGTGTCCAAAAGCATATATAAGATTTACGTGTGACAATTGCACTGTTATTCGCATTTAGTGTTCAATAGGCAATAGTATAGTGTATTAGTTTGCATGACAGCCATTTATTTACAAACACAATGACAACCACCAGTTTGTCTCTTTATTTTTATTAGTGTTTATCGTATTTCGATTCTTGTATTTGATGATAAATTTGATTCATTCCAAAACGAACGTAGAGTAAACTGCATATAATTTATACGATAATACATTATTTCTTATTAACGCTTTATTTTACACAATTGGAAAACATATGTTTTACTCCACCAATGAATGAAACTAAAGAGTAATGTTGGGGTGCAGTTAATCTCATCGAATACATCTTGAGTTGAACAACACTTGTTCCAATCATTTTACAAAATATTTATTCAAGCCCTTAAAAATTTTTCTTACAGAATAAGAAACAAATGCTTTGAAAGTATAATACATAAACATTGAAGTTTGAAATTGTAAACCCAACAGATAGTCATTTAATAAAGTACTTTTTCCACATTCAATAGGTATTATTGAAGAAACAAAAAATATATAATTGGTTTTAAAGTTCAAGAATGGACTTCATTTGGCGTACAATAAATATTTATTTATTTGGAAAAGATTCGGAGATAATCTCAAGAAAATTGATTATTTTTAAAGCCTCATTATTCAGAATGACACAAACTTATCCCTCAAACCAAAGCATTGGATTTTATTAATAAAGAACACCATTTTTCATTCCCGTTGTAAAACTAGTCGTATAAAAGATTTATAAATGAAACCAACACTCTTTTGCTGAAAACTTATCAGATTCGAGTATTCTATAGAATTACAATTTATGAATTCTATTCTCGAATCAGATTCTATTCTGAATTATATTTTATTCTATATTTAATTCAAGAATCCCTTTAAGATATTGAGATTAATTTGATTAATCATTCGAAATGAGACTAGAATTTAGATTTGATGGCATAAGAAAAACAAAATTTTTAATCTCCGGTTTGCAAACACTGATTGAAAGAATGTCTTATGAAAATCTGATTTGAAAGTAACTCAATGAAGAATTGAATCGAAACGACTTCAATAAAAGAGGAATTGTGAGCAAAAAGATAATAATTAAATACACTTCCTTTGACAAAAACTGAAACTCGTTAATCATAAGCATTGTTTAACACGAGCAATAAAATAGTAAAGCTCATGAAGAGAACAAAAATTGATAACAATAATAATTTGTATACGAGCTTTGCCTTTAGTTATAAAATTTTTTAACAGTACAAAAATGGGTTTTTTCGTAATTCCTTTCATATTTCCGCTGTTATCTCCAATATTATAGTAACTCTGCTGTCGAGAATAAGACCAAAAGCTTTGAGCTCTGATGATAGAGTGACTTTTGGTGTGGGAGACTCCCAACTGTGGTCATTACACGGCTCACTTTATATAATAGTGCCTATTGTCTAGTTTTTGCCTCAAAAACCATTACATATAATACTAGAAATGATACTATAGTACGAACAAAACAGCTGCAAATACTTCACTTCTGTTATTTTTCATTTAGTTTTATCACTTGTATTAAAGTTATTTATTATTGTATTAAAAAATTTATTAATAAATTAATTTCCTTTTTCATCGTAAAATTAATGCTTTCTAATAAAAAAATGAGCTCATTGTTTAGTCAACACAATTAGTTTATGGCTTACTATTAATTATTATAAATATTATTTTTGAATGATATTACAAACAATCTTATATGCAAACAATTGAAGCTATAAATTATTAAAAATATAGTTACATGATTTGTTATTCTTTTTAATGCTGATTAAGATTTAGAAGCAAAGTTTGAAAGAATATGTATGACATTGACATTACTTTTATTGAGTCTATTAAGAAATAGTATCTAAGAGTCTTCTCTTGTGAGCTTCTCTATTGACTGATTAATAACGTTAGTTTGTAAGTCAGGCACAATACATCTCTGACCACATCTCTCTTACAATTGGACAATGAATGAAAGCTTATTTTTCCCTAAATACTCTTTTTCTTTCCTACACTACTTTATTACTGTATTAGTTCTATGCTTTCAATGAAGTAATTATTCTCTATTTTACTTCCAATCCTATGCTCTCCATCTTCTATCTCAACCACTCATTCAAATAGTCTTTCTCTTCATTTAATTTGAAATTGTTTTGAAAATTAGGCGAAGCTGTGACTGAAATAACAGGAGTTCTCACTGTTTGTCTAGTGAATAGTCATCACACTTGTTTGGACTTTATTTAAATTGAATTTTCAAATAAACATTTAAATAATGCTAAACCCGTATATTTACTTTTTGAAACTTTTGGTTTTTGATATAAATTACTGTAACTAATCATTAGAAATTCTAATCTTACATAAATTCATTCAATTAAGTTCAAAGGTTTTCAATGAAAATTCAAAAATAAGATTATATTTCTGCATGATTTTAATTTTCTATTCATTTGATTAGAAATTATAAAGTCATTAAGATATAAAGCAGTGTTGCCATTAAAGGCTGAATCCCTTTCGTTAAATTGTTATTGCGGTCATAGAAATAGTAAATACAGTGAGGATGATATTAAAATACTCATAGGAAACATACAGTGTCAAACTTTCAAATGGCAAACTTTATTTTAA
>JAQFXV010002022.1:0-11489 GCA_034694065.1 Camisia spinifer | reverse complement strand
AACAAAGTATCGAAATTTCTTAAATTATGTCAAATAATGATATATTAGAAAATGTTGGAAATGCTGGAAGTGTTGAATGCAATATAAAAACTCCGAAAAGAGTTCTTCATTTTAGTGATGGAGTTCTCGAAGAATTCAGTAATGATGAGGACATCGATGAGAAAGATTCGGTTCAAAACAATTCTGAACATCAATTAGTTTTGGTTTGTATTCAATTAATAGTTTATGAATAGATTTTTGATATGTTTTAATTGAATTACAGAAAAGGTTTCCTTTAATATCAATGATTACGAGTTCTGTCTTTTGGTTCGGAAGCCAAACATTGAGAGGTTTTTCTAAAAGTTTATTAATTTATTTATTTTGAGTTTTGATTGATTTAAATAATTAATAATAACATAGTTTGCGATTATATCGGAGAAAATTTGGCCAATTTTTTCGGTATAACTTCACCGAAATATCAGTACGAAATCGATGAATACAATAGAATAATAGAAGAAGAAAATGATTATAAAAAGAAACAATTGTCTGATTTTTCGGGTTGGACTCAAACGGATCAAAACAAACTTGATTTGAATTGTGTTGATATTAAGCACAAATCGAATCAAATTGATATAGATTTGGAAAAACAAAAATTTTAAATCTCTGATTACTGTCAAATTTAAAAGCATTTTATTTAAAATTATTTAAATTATAACATATTATATAAAATACACATTTTTTATTATTTATAATCTAAACTCACTTTAAATATATTAAAACGACTTGTTTTTTAATCCTTCGACAATTCAATTGTATAAATGCCTCAATACTTAAATAAATAAAATTATTATTTATGTTGATATTATTCAACATAAAAAGCTTTAAATAATTCAAACAAAAGAATTGTGTGAAGAGTTTAAATCGTTTCTCGAAGAAGGTCTCGAAGAATTATTGGATTCATTTTTGGATTCCGTTTGACTATAATTAAAGTTATGTATAATACCATTCGATCGCATCCATGGATTCGAATCTGAAAGTACGAGCGGTTGAGTCGAGTTCACTAAAGGGCTCGAAACTGTTGTACTCATATTGTGAAAATGATTAGCCATTGAACTCGACATCGAATTAGTTAATGGACTCGATATAGACGGAGGATTCGTGTAATGACTTTGTTGTACTATTGGTTGGGTATATATATTGGATGATGAATGAGATGAACCATTAGAGCGATGAGAAGATGGAGAAAATGTGTCTCTATTTGATAAAGAGTCCAATTGTTGTTGAATGTGAGGCACATATGTTAATGGATGTGACGATTGATTATCCGATGAAAATGAGACATTCGTCAAGTTATTCATTGAGTTATCCGTTTGAATGGGTGTGAAATTGTTTTGCCTGTTATTATACATGTCACTCATTTCTGGCCTAACATTCATTGAGGACGAACTCTGATTCCAAGGCTCTGACGGATTGTTTACATCATTGAATGACGGATGCATTTGAGGCATAAAAGAATTAAAGTTAAATATTGGTGGCAGAGGTGGTGGTGGAGGCAGTTGTTGACCACTAAACTGACTGTGTTCTGAAGATATAGAACTCGAAGAACTGCCCTTTTTTGAAGGTTCAGCATTCAAATGATCGATAGGCGACGAAAAGAGTGTTTCCCTGAGAGCCGTCGCTTCAGCTTTAGATTCCTCTAGTTTTTGTTCTGCAGTTCGGGCCAAAACCCAATTTTGATGAACTTCTTTCTCCAGTCTAATTATTAAACTTTTATAATAGCTTTCTGTTTCCTCAAACTGTTGTTTCATTGATTGTAATTGACTTTTATATGAAATGTTCTCCTCTTCAAGTGATAAAAGTTGACTCTCCAGAGAAGTTACGTTTTCCTCTTTCTGCAATCTTCGAACTTGTTGTAAACCAATTGCTTTCCCGAATTCTAATTCTTTTTCTTTATAATATTTGGTCAATACTTCTAATTCCAAAATAGCTTTCATTTTCTCTTGAAGAGCACTTTCTTTATCAAATTTTAGTGCTTTATTGCTTTCTTCGAACTCAACTAATCTATCATTAAGTTGTTTGCATTCATTCGTCAATTCTTCGAGCTTTGAGTTCAAGTTATTTCTCTCCATCTCTACTTTTTTAGATTCCAATTGTATTTTCACCACATATTCATACAAATCGTTTAATGATTTTTCATTACTATTCTCGCAATCATTTTCATCTTCTCTTTTGAAATTACTTAATATTTCTTTCATTGACTCAATCTCTAAGTTCTTATTAAAGATTTGCTCTTTAAGGCAATCGATTTCTTCTCTGAACTTTTCGACATCAGTCAACAATTCATCATTTTTGGTGATATAATTATCGATTCTATTTTGAAGCCTTGAATATTCGTCTTGTATTGTATTTAATGTACAGTTCAGTTCAATTTTAGACTCTTTTAGTTCTGCATTATTTGATTGAACTATTTCTAAGTTATGTTCAGTTTCTTTGAGTACACTTTTCAGTCTTTCAATTTCATTATCCATTTTAATCAATTTCTTCTTGTATTCAGAATTCTAATTGAAAACAGAAAAATGCAATTCATTTAAGATATATTTCCTTTCTCTTCACTCAATGCTTACCTCTTTTTCTTTTTGTTTTGAAAGTGTTTCATATTTAGCAACAGTTTCCGCCTGTTTAGTGATTTGTTGTTGTAATGATTCAATACTTGAATTCAGATTAACATTTTCTTTCTGTGAAGTTAAGAAATCATTCAATAGTTTGTTGAGTTCAAGTCCTGCTTCAGTCGTATTCTCCAATTCATTCTCCAAATTAATTACTTTATGTTGGAATTGATCGCGTTCTGTCTGTAGGGATAGGTTTGCAAAACATGCTTCATATCAATCGCATTCAATTGTTAGTTATATTACAATTATTTGACTCAACAATTATAAGCAAAATATAAATCAATTCAATAAACTTTTAGGAGTTTTCATGCAATTAATATATTATACTTTCAAATTACGCGATATTTTCCATGATTTTTAATTATTTGTCAAATAAAACATAACTTAGTTTGAATTTTACTCACTTTTATTTTTTTGAATTCTTTTTCTAAAGTAAAAGCTTTATGTTCTGCGGTTTGCATTCGTTTTTCCACTATTTCTGACTAAAATATAGGAGAAATGATTGTTGAAAACTTTTCAAAATTTATAGCATTAATACCTTTTCTCTTTCATTTTCGAGCTCTGTCTCAAGTTTTTGTTTTTCAGCCTCAAAATAATATACTTTTCTCTGAGCTCTACAACTGATATCTAATCAAATGAATAAGAGTTTTAAATATTGGGAAAACTGATGTTTTATAAAAAGTGAAAACCTCTGAGTTTTGTTTCTTTTTTGGACAATTGAAATACAAATATAATGACTTTCATTAAACTTAAATTGAATGCTATGATAGACGTCAACACAAATAAATGGCTCCAAATGTTCAAATGTTTGAGAACTGATTCAATTTCATCGGGAATTATAAGACTAAACACTTTCATAACATCCAAACCCATCCATTCCAAGACATTCTCTGAAGACATCACTTCCTCATTGTTTTCAATCACTTCTGAACCAAATACGTCTTTATTGTCTTCAACCCATCCTTTGTTTTCTTCTAATATCAGTTCTTTCTTCAGATCATTTGAGTCGACAATTATTTCATTATTAAATGATTTTATTAATAATTCTTCATTTTTATTATTTTCGAACTTTTCATCATTAAAAATATGATCGTTTTCTTGTAAACTGTAATTGTCTTGAGTTGAAAAACAATTATTATTTTGATCACAAGTTTCTAAAGCATTGATTTGAACCAAATTATAAACAAATACATTCCACGTAAGCGTCAAAATAATTCTGTGTCTGAGCATTACTTTTGATTAATTACTTATTGTACTATTTTATCAATAATTCATTTTTCAAATATTTACAGTTTAAACCATTTACTAAATAAGTGTTAATTTTTGGCTTAATTATTCAATTTTTAGTTAGCTTAAGACTAATAAAAAATCATTATTTATTATAAGGAAAAATTAATGGTAAAAGTTATTTGAAAGTGAGTAGAAGTAAAACCGGTGACATTGCGTCTCATGTTTTGACTTCAGGTTTTTTAAAGTCTATAATCGAAAACATAAGTTGAATACTGATAGACAGCTTTCATACAGTATTAATACCTATAGTAACTAAACATTGAAACATATTGTATTTCAATTCGCATGCAGTCTATTGAATAACAATTACAAATCTGTAATTATTGTATTTTATATTCATTTTTAAAAGTGAAATTCAATAATTTAGCATTTATTTGATATTTATTAATATAAACCAATTTTAATTGTGACGTTAGTGTCAAAATTTGACATAATTTAGAAATGATTTGAACAGCGAATAAATGTCTGCCATCTATCAAACACTGTACTAAAAAATATGTTTTAGATTTCAATAGTTAGATGTCGTAAATAGTGTTTAACCAATACTAGAAAGTTTAGCGTTAACTTCTTATGTGATAAAAGTTATTAATATTTCTATTTTTAAACTTTAAAGTTTTTTAGAACATAAACTTTTTCAACTTCAGGTGAAAGTCTATAATATATTTTCTTTCATTAGAGATATTTTGAAAAAAAGCAGATAATAGTCAGTCATATTAAAACGTTATCGTAAACATTGAAGAAAATATAATGAAAACCATTTCAATAATTGATTTGACATATTATACAGTAAAGGCATAGTATATTATCTCAATTTATCAAACATTAAGGATAAGTTCAATTAATCGCTGATAGCAATGGGTTGCAAATCATGACAACGATTTGCGAACATATTCTTTAAGTTCACGAATAATATAAAAAATTAAAGTGATTTTTCCCTAAAAACAATATTATTGAAACATTTGAGTTTAGATTTCTATTAATATTCAAAAACAGTTATTTTCTCTGAAATAATCAATTGAAATAAAAAACAGTCACATTCGAGTACATTTGAAAATTAATGTCAAGTACTTTTAAGATTCAATGATCTCTTAATTGAGGTTTACATTAAACAACAAATTCATTGAAGGAAATATTTTTTTTTTGAACACTTCAAGTAATCTCTGGTTTTTTTCATTTTACAAAGTTGTCAAAAAATAAGAAAGAAATCAAGAAATAAGATTTATTTTCTATCTTTATATTGAGAATCAAATTAAATAAGTGTTTCACTTGAAATTCAAAGTCTTTTTTCAGATGGTAATATATTTTTTAAAAACAAGCTAAGTGTGAATTAAACGAAAATATTCGCAACAAAATTTTTCAATTCAATTATTACAGTTAAATATTGAATATTTAAAAAAAATTAAGCAAACTATCATTCAAAACAATTTATTAATATCTACAGATATAATAGCCCTCATTCTCAGAGTAGATCAAAGACTTTTGCAACTCATAAAATCTATTTTTTTCATTTAATTTTTACTTTTCAATTATAGCTTAGTTATTAAAAAGTGAGGCATTCTTTGATTATTTCAAAACATTCCAATCGATTGACTCAATAAAAAGCTAAAATTTTGGAAACGAAATAAAACTATGACTAAGCTATAAATTTAATCTTAAATTAAGAGTTTAAAAAAAGCCATCGATAAAGAAAAATTCTATTGCTTTAACAGTGTAGTCAAGGTTTTTGAAATGAAATTAGTTTTGGTAATTAATGTTCCAACAAATTAAACTGACAATGAATTGATAATGTAAATAATTTAATTGCCAGATAGTCTGTAGATATAAGATGTCCTCATAGAAGTCATTTATCAAATAATCAGTATTTTTTCACTTCATATTCTTTATGACATTAACGATCAATTTTGTGATAAATATTTAATTTATTATAAATAAATTGCAAACAGAATATTTTGCCAAATCAAATACTGAAAGAAAACTGTTGAGTTTGAGTCAGAATATAATCTTATGCTCACATTAAAAGTTTTATGTGCTGTAATTTATTAAGTTTTAACATATTATTTTCAAAACATATTTAAGTATGTTTTGAAAAAATTCTAAAATTTTCAACTTATGTCAAAAATAATTTAAATGGTTAATAATGAAATTTTTGAATATTTCTTCAAAATATTGAAAGTATAAAAATCTGAGAGACAGAAAATTAATTTACCAAACTTTATATCATTTTTAATGCTATACTAGTAGTAATGCAGATAACATTTCACGATTTGAGTAAGTTTACGACAGAATAATCAAGTTATTAGTATTATTAGAGCTATTCTATAAAATTTTGCTGATGTGATCAAAATTATTATTTAATAAGCATTTCATGGAAAAATACTGAAATATCATTTGTAATTTCCTTTTGCTAATAAAGAGAGCTATTTCTCGAATATGGTTAATAACAGTAAATTTAGTAAAGTTAATAATATTAACCAATTTAGAGCTCATAAAAACTATGTTAAACTAACATCAGACCAAAAATGTTTGTTTTATAATTGAATGAAATAGTGTTTAAAATGCATACTATAATAGCTATAACTTATTCTAACTATTCGTAAGAATTTAACTTTTTTGTCTACCAAATATAATATGACCGATTCAACTATGAAAAGATTAGTTGTAAGGCAAAGGTGAACTTATTTTGAATTAGGTTTCACAGAATTTTACCATTTCTAATAATAACTGAAGAGAAACGTACGCTTATAAGGAAAAGGGAACGCTTTGGTAAACAAGTAATTCAACCACTTGAATGAGTAGTGAAGAGCATAAGCCCAGCTAGCTTAAGCTCAAAGATTTCTGGATAAGCTCAAGCTTGAGCTCATACAAAGGAAGCTCAGCTCAAGCTCAAGCTTAGTGGTATGGGCAGAGAAGCTCAAAGCTCAAGCTTACGATAAAAATGAAGCATAAGCTCAAGCTCATACAAATTGAGCTTATGCTCAACACTATCAATGAGTGGTGTTGTACTGTTTTATCACCCTTTCTCTTTCTGAAATACATAAAACAGCACAAACTCTAACACAAACAAAAACTACAACTATTGCTTTTCTTTAGTTGTGTGCATATTATGGTTATAATTGATATAAATTTCTTTTTATCAGAGCTTTTGTATTATTAAAAAATTGATCAGTTGTAGGGAAGGACTGAGCAGAGTATGATGTCGTGCCGTTTTTCCTGTACACAGACTCTCAGTTTTTACAAAATTGAACATTTTAATTTATGGAATTTTGTTCGTCTCACACATCCCACCAACAAAAGCAGCCGACCTCAGGTCTACCAGCTTTTGTTGGTGTCACAAGTTTGGTTTGAGCTATTTATTTACTATTTGCTGTGCAATTCATGTCATAAAACCATTCTTTATGCTAAATTGTTGGTGAGCTGTGTGTGAGATTAAAAAAATGACTTAAAATTACTGAAATTACAAATGTTTTAATCTAAACTGGTCCCAACCAAAATATCCACAACCAAAATCTCGACAAACAAAACTTTACATCTAAAATATAGATCTAAATTTGATAGGTTATTTAGTTGAGACCGCATTACAACAAAAATGACTTGCATTTTGTATAAACTTAGGATATCAATATTATAGTATCCGATGTTTTGGTTGTCAAGATTGTGGACCCATCTAAACAACTTTACCGAAATCTATGAAACAATAGTAGGATTGCAACAAACAAAAAAGCACGACATCTACTGTACAACCCTTCCAATTATATTCGAAAATAAATGAAATCTCAATAAGTTTGTAAAGACTTTATGAGACGGAAGAGCTCGAAACTTACGTCTGGTACTGAAATTATAGTACTTTAAAGTTGTGCTGTAATTACTGAAACTTATCTAAATCAAGGTTTAGGGCTGAGACTGACATAATATTATTCTAAAATGAAAATATTAAGCTTTTTGAAAACCTATTGACCCGACTAAAGAGGTTGTTTGCCTGTAGTTTTCAATTTCACAAAACGACTGAAACTGAAACGCATTGACTTTCGTACTCTGATCCCAGACCTGATTTAGAATTTTGAAAGTTGAATATATGCCGCAAACATAAGCAATTTAATGATAAAAAAAACTCCTATTGCCGTAAAGTGTCATTTGGGGCGCACAATGAACTGTGTGGAGGAGGGAGTAAAGAGTCAATGCAAGCAAAATAGGTCAAAATAATGCCTCTCATCAAATAGAAGATTTTCCTCTCAACAAATTGCATAATGAATAGTTACCAAACACTATATAGAACTAATGTTCGTTCATTCCCTTGAACCACATTTATTGGCAATTTTTTTCAATTAAATAATAAATCCATTGAAACTAATAAAGTACTATTGGCTCCGTTCTAGAAATTTGTTTATTCACTGAGACTTTATAACAGTATGTTTGATGTTAATCAGTAGTTAAATCAAATATATTGGTTATAACGAGAGTAATTCAAATACATTCATATCCTCTGTTTTTTTAGTTTGCGAAAACTTACACATTCTTAAATTCATTCAATTAATTTCGATATCAAATAGATTATATTGGGAATGAAAACCAGTTATAAATTCTACTTATTTTGAAGACCAGATGACAACTCTTTAATTCTTTAAAGAATACGTTTTTGGTTGAGTTGACTCCAAATAAACAATAGTTACTTAACTTAACCATTAATACATTGACTAAAGAATCAAATTAATAGACTGTTTATAAAAGAACTATTAAAGACAATAAATATAATGTTTGGTTGTCTGTAATGAAACTATTTTGTTTGAAAGTTTGAGTTTTAGTTCAAAAACCTTATTACGCAAAATTTAACTCGAAAAGTGAGCCTTAAAATAGGAACAGAACAACACCGAAAATACATGACTACAATCTGAAAGGGGGTAATGAGTTAAAGAAAAAAGTTTTCATCACTGCTATCACTGCTATCTTTATAAGTAAAACAGCAAAAGGTCAATGATTTATGATCTAATCATCTTTAAGTGCATTAACATATGATCGTGAGATATCTGACCAACAGGTTTGGAGACGCGCCTCAATGACACAGTAACCCACAAAATCGCTCGCTTATAGCCTTCACCGCATCATTGATTTTCCGAAACGACTGCTTATATCACTTATGCGCTAAATTACAATCAAAAGTTTCATTTTATGTCTCTGACCTCACAACAAAAGTCGATTCAAGTAAAAGCCTTCACTTCAACTAACATTTTGAAAAACCAAACTCACACTTATTTATAAATTAATTACTATTTATTTCTGTTTTATGGTTTATGAATTCACACATTTCGAAAAACAATACTCTACAGTACAATATGTTTTTATTCATTTTATCTGAAAGTCTATTTGAAATGATTTTCTCTTTAACGCAAACAGTTTGATAATTAAGCTTAGCATCAAAATAATTGTTCGAGTAATTAATAATATTGAAAACATGCTAATGTATTCAATTTTAACCTTGCTTTTGGGCATTAGCAAAACTTATCAAATTTTTCGCTTTTATTACTTTAATATTCAAAACGAAAATAACTTTTATGTTTTTTGTTATTTCATTGCCAAACACTCGACTAACTGTTGTGCTCAAAAAAGGTTGAAAGCAAACGGGTTTTAACAATATTGAGAGTAATTGCAATTATTTCCATACTTTCATTTTTTTAGATTGTATTTTAAATCACATAATGATTTATAACATATATTTTTATACCATATAATTATTTATTAAAAGCTTGAATAATTTTTCGTGATTTTATTCTTTAAATACTTATATTAAACTTGAACTTATTGAAAGCTAACTATCATTTTTCCATTAGAAGAGTCTAATTAATTAAATTAAAATAATCAGACCTTAAAAAGTATGCTTGTTTTCAAGAACTCAATAATTTGTTAATAACAATTAGCTTTAAGAAAAATTGTAATCATTTCGAAATACTTTCAATGGCTTTGAATTAATTCCTTCCTTTTTAAATTATTATTTCGATCAAATATTCTGAATATTTTTCAAGTTTTATTTTAAGAAATGTTGAACAAAAATACTTATTTAATTTTCTATTTTCATTAGCACTCATTTGACTAAAAATTTGTTTGTTTTGTTTCATATCATTCATTATATTAGAGGATTTTCTGAACAAAAATTGTATGAGAAGTTGATATAAATTATTTCAAATAATAAGAAAAATGTAAAGATATTATTACTGAAATCATTGAAGCATAAGCTGAAGCCTTAAGGCCTGTTTATGGTCTGTTTTAGGCTATGTTATAGTAAGTTAGATAAGATATATTCATATAACTACTGATTCAGAATTGATTTATTTTGACAAAAGATTTGCAATACAAATAGATTACTGAACAATTTGAAAGTTTTCAATTAATTCTCTGTTAATTTTGTATGAAAATATTGACTCTGAAAAGATTAAATTTTGATTAACTCTATAATGGATATTGAAATTATTCGATTTATGACAATTGAAATATTTTTATTGGATCATTTTTTCAAAATCAATCAGTGTTTAGACCTCACAAAAATTTAGGTGAAAGTGGATTCGCCAATACATAAGGCATTTTGATTTATTAGATTATGTTTTTCCTATATATTTGAATTATACCGATTTTTGGAGAAAAAAACTGTCATTAAATCAAGATTTTAATGCAATTGATTAACTGATTTGAATTATATTCTTTGTAAATAAAGGCTCAGATATATTCTACAGCCATTTTCACACAAACTTATCTACGAAAATGATTATTGTTATCTTAATCATTAGAGCTGAGCTTTCTAGTACTGGTATTTAACATTTTGCTGTTTGAGGTTTAATCATGATTATAGTCAAATATTAGCTCCAATCACTTCAAATTAAGTCTTTTAACCCATATTTATGAAACACTATTAGAGTCTATTTGGAGTTCAGAGACTTCTGTATTTTCAAGTAAAATCACAATTATAACTTTTTCATGTTTTTTAACACTGAAAGGGAGAAATTTTTGAAGCAGATTCATATAAAGTGTAATATTTATATCAATTTTTTCAATCTTTGTAAAAATAACTGGAACATCATTTAAACTAATTTGAATTTTATCTTATGTTCAATAGCTATCGATAATAAATTGATTTTGTTTTTAATCAAACTAAAGATTATTTAATGTTAATCAAACATAACTGCTTAACATATAAAAGCTTGTATTTAATTTCTAACTTAAACTTTTGAAATTATTTGTAGAATTAAATGCAGTATTTAATAACTCTATAAATAGAAAACAGTTGTACGACCGGCAAAATTATAATGTATTGTGCAGTTTATGTCTATCAAACTTTCAGTCAAAAAATAGTGGCAAAAAATGGACGAACCAATTAAATGTACTAAAAATTTAAGTTTTAATTAAATGTTAAACTTTAAATTTCAATTCTAAACTTTATTAATACGTTATTTATAATTGATTTAATCAGTGATGTACACGCTCGGCGCTAACGCTCGAGCGTACGCTCGCGCACACGCTCGGTAGTTCGAGCGTTTAGCATGAGGATTTTAGGACTTGGAATCGGTG
>JAQFXV010002021.1:0-11492 GCA_034694065.1 Camisia spinifer | reverse complement strand
ATTCAATATCGGTTTCCGTATGTTTTCTAACTTTTTTAGATTTTACCTTTAACTCAACAATTCCTATGAAATATTTGTTTTATAGAAACCAATTGTTTGATTATAATATGAAGTTTTTATTCATATTCTTATCACAAAAAAGATAAAATCTGCTTGATATCCAGATTATGTTATTTGTTATGTATTTAATCTAATTTTTTAAGTCGGAAATATTATATCATTACTTTAAATAGTGAGCCAGAAATATAATTCTAAAATAGATAATTCTAAATTGAATTCTAACTTTAAATATTCGGACGGAATTTTATATAATAATTATAGAGTGGAATTTAAAACCCGGATAAAAGCCATTTCAACATGAATACCATTCTATAGAAAGAGTTTATCTGCCCGTCTCTTCGGCGCTCACTTTTGATTAAACAAACATTGACTTATCAAAGTCTGTAACATAGCTTAAAGTATTGTTAAGTTAGTCTTAAAGTGAAATTTGAAGACAAAACTTAAATTATTTCATTTGAAGTAAATCTCAAACTTTATTCAAACTTTTATTTTAATGTTTAAGTTATTTTGAAGTTAAAATATTTTGATTTTTCTAACGAATTTACTTAATCCTGAATTAACTTGAGAAAATTTTAATCTAAATAATCTCCAGAATGCTTATGATAACTTTTTACCTAAATATTATGGTGTTAAGAAACTTATAAAATTTGTAACTTTGTCTGAAAATTGTAAATTTTATGATTCATTATAGTGTTAATACTAGTACTGAATCAATTATTACAAAGAGTAAATTAAGAGCTTATAATTAATACATGCTTTCTTGTGATTGTAAAAAAGATCACAAATTGTGTAATGAAAGTTGTTTTTTGCATCAAATCTTTGTAAAAATAGAAATCGAGAAATTGAATAAAGTTTTAAGTTTTGAAGTTAAGTTTCATGTTATTTTGAGAATTATATTAGAATGAAGCGAAACTTTCTATTTGTTTAATCTTTTCTCACCTATCTGTGAATAAGGATTAGAGGGAAATGATTGAATACCCCCATAAATCATTCAATATAGAAAAGCACAACTTTTTCGTTGGAGTTTACCCGATTTTTAAATTCCACCCTAGAATTATAATAATGATTAGAAATTATTTTTAATTTATATTTTCAATCCAGATGGTAGTACGAGCTACATCAAAGACAAAATTCGTATAATTTATAATTTAAGAGAAAATATTATTTATAACATTAGAGATGGCGTTACGGGTTATCTTAAACAAATTATTAACTAAAATAAAAATTCTTCGAATTCTTGTTAATTCTATTAAAAGAGCAGTAAATATGTGAAAGAGAACATTCATTCGTATTTCGAATTATATTGAACATATTAAATCTTTTTTTTTAAATAAGATGATATTTTACATAATTTTTTACTTTAAACTTTTATATAATATTTGAAAGATTTTATATAAGAACTGAAATTTTTGATTGATATTTTAGAGATTTTCATGAAATTCAACTACATATCAATTATATTCTCAATGTTGAGAATGTTCTCAATTAAAAATTTTCATAATTTTCAACAAAATATAAATTCAAATAACAAGAACATAGCTTTTAAAATGAAATTTAATCAATTAAAACTGTTTCACATAATAATTAAAGTAATTCTTGATTTAATAATAGGATTTAATTAAATTGATCATGATAAAAATCAATAATAAACATGAGCAAACATATATTATGAATAAACATATTTTCATCTATTCTTGAATGAAAAGTACTGTCTTTCTCTCTCTTTAAAGGAAAACCAGATGTGAATAATATTTCTGAACACAAAAACTTTGAAAAACTTTTGCTTTATATTTCACAAAATGTTTGTGTTATTCCGAAAAATGTGTCCAAAAGAGAGAGAACAGTGAAAAGTCTTTATTATATTATATTTAAAGCCTATTTTACGGCTTTCTTTTAAACTCGGATTTCAATGAAGTTCTTTCATTACTAATGAACTCAAATACAAACCGAAAGTTTCTCTACTTTTCAAAAATTCCCTTCAAATGAAAGAATACAATATAGTATTGAAAAGAACTGTAGTTTTGAATAAAAGTCACTTCAAGTCTAACTTACACTTTATTATTTGGAACCAAAAAGTCAAAAAGTTTTTAAACAATGAAAAAAAAGTTTTTGTATTGAGTATTCAGTGGCGGAGTTTAAGCACTTAGTGATGGGGAAAATGTGGCGGCACATTATTACTCACTCACCATCCTACATCATATAGTTAAGTTCTTCTTCTAAATGATGCATAACTTATTTAGTAGCTAGATTATTTCGGAAATAAGAGAACATAAAACCCACAAAAAAGAATCGTTAATACAGTTGTCATAATATGAGTCATAATAATGTCTTTCAGTTTCCTAATCATTAACAAAACACTATTATATTGTATGATACTTTTCATTCAATTTTTAGTTGTAATAAAATTTTATTGAATGCAAAACTTTTCTCCTAAAACTTGTTTTAAAGGTCTCTGAAAAAAACTTTTTATAAAATTAGACCAAAAAATATTTTTCATAACTTTTGTCTTTTGAGTGATATTTTGATTATACACTTATTTCAAGGTTAAATATTTGTCTCTCTTTTAGTTTTCACGTAAAATATATAACAATAAAATAAAAAAGACATTACAATAGATGTCAGTATTGTTTCAATTTTTATATTCTTAAAAAATACGTTTGAATTATAATGAGATAGAAATATAGGAAAGCATTCATTATAATAACGGCTAAACTTTTGACATAAGTTTTTTGGGAGAAAATAATTATAGATATTTTGGGTCATGAATAAAATACTCAATAAATGATCAATTATTCATTTCATTTCCGTTTTTTTTCTCTGTAACGGAATTTCTTGTTTATATTTCTCTTTAAAATAAGAGTTAAATTATTGTTGTATTGATTGCATTATTATTTATGCTAAAAAAAACAATTCAACTCATAATTTGAATAATTCTTGAATTTAATACTCGTTTCAATAGTTTTTATTTAAACTATTTTTATATTAATTTCTGGGAAACAAAACACATATTGTTAAGAATTTTTTAAAGCTTATTATTCTCATTATTTTTAGAAAACTTTTTTTTAGAAAAATATTTAACTTTTTAAGGGTTTTGAGAATTATTTTTGTTTATTATATAAAACAATTTTTTCTCCAGAATTCCCACAAAAAACTAATTAGTTATAAAAGAGATCAAAAGTAAATATTATTTTGAATGACTTTAAACTTGATTAGACTTTAAAAAAGATTTTTGAAAATAACATTTATTTATGATGCTTATCATTGAAAGTACCTGTAGTTCTTTTAACGAATAACATGCTAAGAAAAGGGTGAAAAAAATTGTTGTACTTTTGTATACATTATAAACAGTATTCAAATGCAATAAATTCTTAGAAATTGATTCAAATTTCAAATTTTCAAAAACAACATGTTCATTTCAAATGAAAAAAAGATTTATTAAGAATTATAAATAAGTTCTAATTATTCTAATACTATGAAAAAGGTCTAAAAACTCATTGAAATTGATAACAAGTATTCACTCTTTAAAAGTTCATTAATTTCTAAAAAATGTAATAAAAATACTTTTAATTTTTTGATAAAATAATAGAAAACCAGAAAAAACTAGACATTCTTTAAAAAGGCGTTTATTTTAAACCATTTTTACAAATATTACGTAATATTTAAGTAAAGGTTAAATTTCAATAACTATTGCGTAACTTTTTTTTCTCTCTTATTTCGAAATAATATTTTAATAAAAATCACGTGTTTTTAGAAAAGAAATAATGATTGACACAAATTAAGGAAAACTTTTAATAATTTTTTTTGTTTTTTGAAAATAAGTGAAAAATAATTTTAAAATTAGTTTAAACTTAAATAATAATTAAAAAGACAAATAATGACTCATTTTTCAGAACTTTTTTTTCATTTATTCTTCAATTTTTTCAAAGCCTTAAAGCTATTCGTTATTTAGAAGATTTTTTATAATTATTTCACAATTAAATTGTCTGAAAATCTCTTTATTATTATCTCTTTTTCAATAGTTTTGAACTTTTATTACCTTAAAAAAAATTTCAAGAGTTTTTGAGTGTTTTCCTGTCGTCACAGTTGACAACATTTTTCATGTTTTTTATCATATATTTTGACATAAAATGAAGTGAAAAAAAAGTTTTTAAAACCAAAACTTCTATATTATTAATGAATAATTCATTTTTATGACGAGTTTTCCTCTTTAATTAATTCATAAATCATTTGATTCTATATTTGAATAATTTATTTCACTTTTATTTAAGTTTAAAAAATATTTTCAATAAATTAATGGAAAAATATTGTGAAAAATAAATGAAATTTCAGTTTAAAAGAAAGATAAAGAAAAAGAGAACAAGTTTTTCAACTTTTAATTAATATTCAAAGCCATTGATTGAAAGCTTGTTTTGAATATTAATCTTTTTTGAAGTTCAATAGAAAACAATTCTTAGAAATGACTAAAAAAGAAGTATCATGGGGATATTTTTTGAAGGTTAAAATTCATTAATTGGTTAAAAATTTTTGATATAAAACCTGAATATAAAGATCATAAGATTATTAAAAACTCTTCATTTTGTCTTTATTTGAAGTGTAGCTAGGTTAAAAATGTTGTTTAAAATAAGTTTAATATTTTCATTATTTTTTTGTTTTAATACAAAAGAAGTTTCAATTGAAATCAATAATGAATTTGCATTAAATTTATTAAGTGTTTTATCAAATGATTTATCAAATAATCAACTTTTTTCTCCAATAAGTCTTTCTTCAACATTATTTCAATTATTAAATGGAGTCAAAGGACAAACTTTACAAGAATTTCAATCTTTATTTAATATTCAAGATTTATGTAATTTTTAACTATTATCACTTTTTTAAACATATATTTAATAATTATTTTTTTTAATTTATAGCAAAATTGGAAAATATTAATAAAGAAATGAAACTATTATTGGAATCAATTGTTAAAAAAGATGAAAAAAAAGATTTAACGATAAAACTTTTGAATAAAGTATTGATTAATAATGAGATAAAACTTAATGAAAATTTTGATGAAATTATAAAAAATTATTATAACTCGAGTGTAAATGAAGTTAATTTTGGTTTAAATGCAAAAAATATAACAAAAGATATAAATGAATGGGTTTTTAATAAAACAAATGGAAAAATATCGAAATTATTTAAAGACAATTTGGATTCACTTTCATCATTAGTATTAATAAATGTTGTTTATTTCAACGGGAAATGGAAACATCCTTTTAATAAGAATAATACTATTAAAGGAGATTTCTTAAATAGTAACAATCTTATTTCACAAATTGATTTTATGACCACTCAAGATAAATTCAAAGTTAAAAATTGGCCAAAATTGGAATCAAGTTTAATTGAATTACCATTTAGTGAGAATATTTCATTTATTATTGTAAGTAAATATTTTTATAATATTATTTCACCTAATATTCTAATAATTATTTTCTATATTTTTTAGTTATTACCCGATGATCCTAAAGGTTTGGATTTATTGAGCGATAATTTAACATTAAAAGTATTAAATGAAGCTTTGGATGAATTGGATAAAGAAAATGAACAAAATATTATTCTTACAATTCCTAAATTCAAAATTGAAACTGGTAATTATTCTATTTTATATTTAACTAAACATTCACATTTATTATGTGTCTTTAAAGTTGTCTTTTTGAGCACATTTTTACAATGAGTGTTAATTAATATAATGAGTACTTAATGAAACAACTTTAAAGAGATGTCAAACACATTGACTAAAGAATATCACTCTATAAATAAATATTGGGATCTAAGCTTTAAACATTTTTAGATATAAACTGATATTTTATATAGTTTTGTGTAATATATAATTGGTTTATACTGTATCACAATATTCAATGCTATAGAAAAGCAAAATGTGATTTTGTTTTTAGTTTTGTTTTCCCTTTAAGTTATCTTTTTTGTTCACAACTTAAGGAATAGTCTATATTATAAAAAGAAGGGGTGTATTAAAAGAGACAAAGATGGGATCTATAGAGTATAACATAGAAACGCTTTATAACAAACTTATACGTTTCAATAGTAGAGAAACTCTTAATATAATTATTTGTTTTCTATTAGATTATGATTTAAAGGAACCATTTGAAGAATTGGAATTAAAAACATTATTTCAAGATTCAGCTGATTTATCAGGTATTAATGGCCAAAAAAATTTAAAAGTCTCGACAGCTATTCACAAAGCTACACTTGAATTAAATGAAGAAGGAGCAGAAGCTAGTGCTGGAACTGGAATTGATCTTGTATATTTAAGTTTACCACCAACAATAAAAGTAGATAGACCATTTATTTTCATTATAAGAGATAAAACAAATGGTTTATTCTTATTTTTGGGACGTGTTAACACTTTAGTTAATGAAGAATTACTTTCTTTTGGTTTTATTTAATTAAAATGTTTTTTATAATCATTTTTTTATTTTTTTGAAATAATTGTATTTTTCTTTATTATTAAAAATATGAATAAAAATAAAGAAATTAAATTCCAAAATAAACTGACATCATTCGTGTCTAAAAAATATATTAATAAGCATGGTTAAATTAGGTATAAGTGTATGATGGTAATAAACATACAAGAACTGATTTAGCATTGGGATCAGGTGACCATCCAATCGGGAGTTGATTTTTAGCACAAATTTCACTTTCTAATTCATAACCTATTTATAAGTATTAATTAATAAAATAAAGTAACATTCTTAATAATAAATACCTTCACAAATAGCTTCAAGAAATTCTTCCAAAGGATAAAATGTTGCAATAAAATCCGCGTGTGATTTATCTTTAATTATACAAAATATATTATCTATTAATCATGTTCATTATTATTATGAAATTTTTACCGCAATTTTTTTCTGCTAAAGAACGAACACAATGAATTGTTTTATGTGCTGCACAACAACCAATAGGAACACGTCTATCATAACGTTGAGTAAATATATATTCAAGCGGTAATCGCATTAAATCATAACATTTTCTTTGTTCTTTTGTAATACTATTTAAGCATGGTGCATATTTAAATACTTCTTTTCTTAATTGTGAATCAATTGGAGAATTACATCTATCCATAAATGGTTTAGTTAAAGAAGTACCAATCCATTTTATCACTAAATGTGTTAACTGTTAGCTTTAATAATATATCAGTTAACATAATTACTTACTTTCAGTTTGTAAATTAGAAAAACATCTTTTAAAATAAGTTGTTAAACTAGAAGAAAGTTTAGATTGTTAATTTTTAATATAAATATTATTTTAATCATAATACAAACCAAGTTTCTAATTCTCTTGAAGTTGAACATAATTTTTGCAATTGTAATTGATTAATAGGAATAGCATTTTGTCCAAACATATAATTACTTATACATAAATCTATTTCTTTTAAATTACATGATTTTTGTCCCAAAATAATAAAAATATCTGAAAAATTAGTTTAAGATTTAGTTTAATTTTCAATAATTTTCAATATAATTAATACTCAACTGAATTGAAAGAAAATAACTTTAAAAAGAAGTTTTGTATTCATTATTCGTTTTCACGTTCACTAAAACTATTGTTAGACTAAAAACTTATTTAACTTTCTTTTTAAACGAAATAAGAATTCAATTGTGATGTCATTTGAAAAACAATATTATTTTTAAATATAAAGACAATTAAAGCATAAAATAATAGGAAAAATATTCTTTAATTTATTATTATTTTCCTTAAGATGTTGAAATAGAAGGAAAAATTGGGAAAATTATTAATTCCTTAACATCTTTATTATGAAATCATTTTCTAATTATCTTTTAATATATTATTATGGTGGTTTCAAAAGAAATCATTTTCAGAAAAATTGGGATTTTTTCAAAACAATAAATAAGTAATAAATAGTTTTTCAGTTACTTTTAATGTTTGTTTTTCACGAGTTTTAGAAATCTTTGATCATAATTGAGGTTAAATTTCCGTAATTTAAAACTTATATATATTTTGTATTTTTTTTCGATAGTATTTCATATTTTCATTTCTCACTATATTATAATATGTTTTAACAAATTGAATTAATTCTAGATAAAAGACAATTTATTTAACATGATAGTAAACTTTTGTGATTTTATCTTTTTGAACATGATAATACATACCGATATAAACTTTTCTCTCATTTAAGATATTTTACAAAGATTTTAAGAATTAAACAAATTCTTCATTTCCGACAATTTTTTCTTTTCTTATTATTTTCTTATTTCCGTTCACTTTATATAATAATTGACTTTTTTCTTATCCTTTAAAAACCGACACAAAAGACAATTATATCCGGAAATGACGACCGGAAATCATCATAAACTTTATTTTCCTTACACTTAAAATTTTTTAACAATTATAATAAAAATATTATTCTTTTAAATAAATGAATTTTTAGCTCAAAATTGAAACATATTTTTGAATAAATGAAAAAAACTTTATTCTTTTTTATTATTATTTAGAATTTTTTTCAAAATAAAAGGTTTGTAAAAAAGTTATTTCACTAGAAAGTAGATTATTATTTCCACCATCCTCCTCCACCACCACCATAACCACCCGAACCCATCATATCCCATCCTCCTTTATTCCAACCTCCTTTTTGTTCAAAATATATTGGAATTGGAATATATTTTGGTATTATTTTAGTTTTCTTTTTATATCCTCCTCCGCCTGATTGTCCACCAATATAAATAAAATCACCTTTCTTCTTTTTCTTACCACTTGTTTTAATAAGAATAGAACCCATCCCACCCCCGTCTCCGTGCCATCCATGACTTTAATTGAATTATTTTTATATTATTTTTAATAAATTTTTAAAAAATACATATGATAATTACCCTCCGCCACCTCCACCTCCACCTCCTATTATTATAATATCACCATCATC
The DNA here is from genome assembly GCA_034694065.1 of Camisia spinifer. Lineage (NCBI taxonomy): Eukaryota > Metazoa > Arthropoda > Arachnida > Sarcoptiformes > Camisiidae > Camisia > Camisia spinifer. The sequence goes on along the minus strand of JAQFXV010002021.1, from coordinate 2,497 downwards.
ATTATTTGTTGAATAAATAAAATTATAATTTAATAGAAATATAATTAAAATTAAAAATTTAAACATTATTTTCAAACTTCCTTTTTTTGAGAAATAATAAGAAAAAAACTTTTAAACTGAATATTTTATAACATTTTTAAAAACGCCTTAAAATGAGATCAAAATTAATAAATGATTAAAAAAATGAATCCTTAATAACAAGATTTCTATAGTTTTCAACTTTTTATTCTTTTATTTTTTTGTTAAAAATTTTACAGAAAATTGATTTCTTTTGAATAATATTTTTGATACAATTTTATTATTTGAAAGTTTAGTGACTTTTTTCACAGTCAATGAATTTAAAGAAATAATTATTCATTTTTATTGAAATTTATTGTTTAATAATTTCTTTCTTTTTTCGCATCAATTCTTGAAATTCATTGAACTTTAAAATGTTTTTTCCTTTTCATTAAAACATATTTCGAATTAATACAAGACTTGCGACCAAAAGAAGTGCAAAAATTGCCAAAAATATGGATCCTTTTTATTATAAATAACACGATATTATATAATATATTATAATATTTTTTTGAAAACTTACCCAAAAGTACAATAAATAAATTCATTTTTGAAGAATTATTATTTGATTTTGTTTTTAAACTTTTTTCTAACATTTCTTAAATAAAATGAGAATTTCCTTGAATTTTGAGAACAACTGAAAAATGAAACCAAAAAATAATGAAATAAATGATCAAATTATTAATGTTAAGAGAATATGTAACATGTTTAATATTTTGTAATTAATAGTGAATGTCATGAAAGTTGAGAAATAAATAATTATTTAATATTTTTATTCATTTTTAGTGTTAATTCATTTCTAAAGTAATAAAAGCAATGATTTTGCGATTTTTCGAAAACATTTAATTTTTTCATTAATTATAAGCAAAAATTTAGTCTCATTTACTAAATGTGTTTCAAAAAATGGTATCAAATATTGTAATTTAATTAATTGTAACAAAAATATAATCTTTTATTTCGTTTCAATTTTAGTAATAATTAAATGAATAATAAAATTGTTAAAAAAAAGCTTAAACAATAGGTTTCGAAATGTTTTCTCTTTTGTTTCATTTATTTATTATTTAAACAGATTTTCAAATAAAGAAAAAGTTAATTGAAAAATCAATTTTAAAAATCTGTTTAAATATATCTTTAATTAAAATCTCGTATAAAAAGAGCGAAAAATATCGATATTTTATCATAAGTTTTAAGAGAAAAGAAAATGAATTTTTTATTATTATCTTTTGCTTTACTTTTTATTTCAATTGAATGTCATTTTAAAGGTCTCGATGAGCATGATGAACATGGTGAACATGGTGAACATGGTGAACATGGTGAACATGGTGAACATGGTGAACATGGTGAACATGGTGAACATGGTGAGCATGGTGAACATGGTGAACATGGACTTGATGGACTTCCAAGAACGCCTCCAAACCCCTATCACAGACATCATAAGGTTCATCATAATGAACACCCAAGACCTCCACCCCCACCATTGAAGCGAGAAATGGATGCAAATAATGTAGTAATAGATGAGCTAGGTTCAAAAACTGATTCACAATTGGATAATAATTTGAAATCAAGAGCTGAAATTTCAGCCAATTGGAAAACAGAGATCAGAGAAGCTTCAATTGATCAATCACAGAATGGTAATTTGATAACCTAACTTATTATAAATTTTTTATCATATTAATCATGCTGTTTTAAGGTGATAAGAAAATAGTGGCCAGGACTATTGATTCAAGTGGAGATATTTCAGGTGTAATTGATTTCAATTCTAAATTTGATTTTTTGAATAAAAATGAATTAGAAGGAGAAAAAATGAATTCAAATGATTTGAAATTTAAAGAAGAAAATAATGAAAAAGATTTTAAAAGAAATTCAAGATTTTTTAAAACAATGAAAAGAACAAGAAGAACTAAAAGACAAGCTGAAAATGAAAATGGTGGTAATGATACTGGTGATATTGTAACTGATAGTACTAGTGGTGGGGCTCCTATTACAACTACCCCTTCAAATGAACAAAATAATGATGGTAAAAAAGGTAAAACTTTTTTTGAATTAGCGAAAGAATTAATAGATTCTGGGGTTAAAAAATTAAAAGGATTCTTTCAAAAAATTGGAAATGATATCAATAATTTAATTAAAGGTAATACTAAAGAATAAATTGAAAACCAATTGAATTTTTTTTCTTCAATTGTTATAAAAAGGAGAAAAAGATTTATTTGTTATTTAATTAATTGTAAAACTATTTCAATAAAAGAATAGTATTTCAAAACGATATCTCTTTTGTTTTTAATAAAAAAGAAGAGTTTAAAAATAAACTAAAACTAAGATGTTACTTTTCAATGTAAAAAAGAACTAATTGCTTTCATTCTAACTAGTGTTGCACACGGGGTGAAAAAATTGAGCTTGCAGCTCGAGCTTGAAGCTCAAAGCTCAATATTCGCTTGAGCTG
>JAQFXV010002020.1:0-11493 GCA_034694065.1 Camisia spinifer | reverse complement strand
TAATTCCATTTTGAATATTAAGGTATCAAAAGTTCAATTTTAGCGCTGAATGGCTTGTGCTGTACGTGAACTGTTATACACCTTTTGATTGGCCAATCATTTTGTTGATAATCTGATTCGAACCTTGCTTTCTATTGGTTCAAAAGAGCGGTTAAATTTGTTTTAAGTGATCTTTTAACTAAATTTATACAAAAATAACGTTAAAGTAATCGAACTTCAAATAAACTGAATTATAATTGAAAATAGATTAAAAGTGTAATATATTTAATTAGCGTAATATATGCTTGAATTTTAATACGTGTTATTTTATTAAACTATTGGTTTACTAGACCTTAATATATAAAACAGTTGTCATTTCATTAATTGATCTCATTTTCCACTTAAAACTCTGTTAGAAGTGTTTAATAATTGAAATTTGAATTGAATTTAAAGTGTGTTGAAAGCAATGCCACCGCAACCGAGTGGTAAAGCAGTGAAGAAAGCGGGAAAAGCGCAGAAAGCCGTTCGCGCCGGAGATAAAAAGGGAAAGAAGAAGAAGAAAAGGAAGGAATCGTTCAGTATTTATATCTATAAAGTATTAAATAATTTATTAAATATATTTATAACAAAACTAATGATAATTAATGTATAAATAGGTTCTAAAACAAGTACATCCGGACACAGGTATATCATCGAAAGCCATGTCTATTATGAACTCATTCGTAAACGACATCTTTGAACGCATAGCAGCCGAAGCCTCACGTTTGGCTCATTATAACAAAAGGTCAACCATTACTTCACGAGAGGTTCAGACGGCTGTTCGACTTCTTCTTCCCGGAGAATTAGCTAAACATGCGGTCAGCGAAGGAACAAAAGCTGTCACCAAATATACGTCATCCAAATAATTGATTATTTCAAGTCATCGATATTCCTATCTTTCTCTTTATTTCAATTTTTTCCACCTTTAAGTCAATTTTCCTTTAATTATAACTTAATTGTATTCATCATTTTAGTATTGATTCAATTGTTCTAAATTTTAGTCAAATGTGTGATATTGTATCTCATCTTTTATTCAATATTTAGACTACTTTAATACCTATTCTGACAATTTATTAAAACATCAGTTATTAGTTATTAAATTCCTCAAAGAAGTCCACTTCTTATGTATTATTATCAAAAGATTTAATAAATGTTTTAATTTGACTTAATAACTATTAATCAGTTCAATGCCTTCAATCGCTAATTGCTTTAAACCATTCTCAGTTTACATTTTAAATAATTAGTTAGAGTTTTGTTTAATTTTATAATAATTGATTGCATTAAGTTTTCAGAACTTATCATTATTTTCAATTAAATATTATGGTTTGCAAAGGGGTAGTCATTTAGTATATCAAATAATCTCTAAGTATTACTAAAATTTAGACCTTTTATTCCTCCAAAGATTGTTGTGTTTGTGATAAAATAGTAACAAGTCTTAGAATTCATTGAATTGTTTTTAAAAGTATTGATATTTTTATTAAAAAGGGAGGAGTTATTCAACACGTGAAGCAAAAAGTTTGAAAACATGTCGATATTTCAATATTATTGATAATTAATTTAATTATTTATGATATTTATTAGTTAATGTTAAATTTTGTGAAATTAATCACTTATTTATAAACTAATGCCTCGTTTGAAATGCAAACAAAAGGTAATAAAACCTCAAAAATATTCTTCCCTTTGGTTTGCATTAAAGGCCTCACAAAATATCAGAAATGGTTTTATTGATAGTGAAGAAAATCAACAATTATTTGATAATAACAATGATTACAACCAAATGAATGAACTCATGGATTGTGTTTCTAATGATGTTATGACTAATCCAATACTGAATGCGATTAATATTATTGAAATCGATACTAAAAGAGCCTTAGTTTTAATCAACAAAATAGACTTCAATTATGAGTTGACTTTCGGTTTTCTTCGCATGACTTTAATGTCCAATAACTTTGAAATCAGTTTAAATGGTTTCAATTTAGTGCCCAATAAAAGCATTAAATTAATGGCTGTTTTCGGGTATAAAATATGGATTAATTGTCGATCGAATGAAATCTTAAATCAAGACATAAATGAAGTTAAGCTTAAACTTCAATCTTTACAAATAGAGTCCAAACAAATTGAATTAATATTGAGTAAAATCGAAGCAAATAATTCATGCCTTCTTTTAGTTGAAAAGTTATGTTTGTCGTCATCACTATATCTGGAAAATATCCCAAATTTCAAGCCTTTGTCCGTGAAATCAGAGTCTGAATGGTTTGAGTTTCAAAATACCGGAAGATTTTCTCCTTTGAAGACTTATATTTGGGACAAACTGTTCACTGAACTCAGTTTAACCACAAATGATATAATAATTATCTGCGGCGGTAAAGATGTCGGCAAATCAAGTATTATTCGATATTTAGTCAATAGATATCTGAGCAAAAACTCAAATAATATTGGAAGTGAAATACTTCACTTGGATTGCGATCCCGGACAGACTGAGTTCACAACCAGTGGATTAATAAGTTTAACCACAATTGATAAACCATTTTTAGGTTCAAATCACTTGAATGTAATCAATTTCAAGCCTTTAATATCTTCATCAATTGGTGTCATTACTCCCAGTCATAATCCAAAGCTCTATATCTCTAACATTTGTGATATTATGAATTATATTTCTCAAAACCTTCAATCAAAAGGACCTCTATTTATAAATACAATGGGTTGGACTCGAGATCTTGGTTTAGCACTTCTTATAGATATAATAAAAGTTAGTCTTCCAACACATGTCATTCAAATCGATTCTACGACTGATCATAGAATCAATATTACAGATGATTTGACCGCAAAAACTGTGATGAGAAGAAATGGCTATAGATTCGGACCAATCAATCAAAATAAAAGTTTAAATTATAAATTAACTATAATTGAATCGCAACTCATTAATGTTGTGAAACCTCACGCGAAAACTAATCGATTACTCACACAATTATCATATATGTCTCAAATGCCAAACATTAGTTTTGAGCCAATCTTCGCAATGACTCCATTCAAGTAAAGTTAAATACCTTTAAAAAGTACTTTAGAATGCTTTCACTCTATCTTAGATTTAAACAAATAATCAGAGTTAACGTACGCTCACATGTATTTCAAAAGTATTATTAGTGAACGTGATTCCAAATAATGTGATTGAAAGCTCTCTTTAAGTTTATAATATTTGATATAACTATTGAATAATTAATTTATTTATTTGACAGAATATATTGGTCTCAAGTTTATCTTCATATAGTGAGCGACTCTCTAATAGATCCCAGACTTGTAATGGATATTCTCAACTGTTCGTGGGTTCACTTGTGCCGAATTGATGACAAAGAACGCGATTCTTTAAACTTTACCGAATTTGATGGCATTCAAGTTATCGGTTCTTTATGTGAAAATAAGTGTTTCGGTTGTGGTATAATCAGAGGCATAAATATTGAACAGAAGTGTCTCTATTTGATAAGTCCTGAAAGTTTAGAAGCTATCGGTTCAGTTAATTGTATTGTTCGACCCTCTGGTATATCAATCCCCGAAACCATTGTTTTAGACCAATTGAAATATTCTTCTTCATCAAAGTTACCATATATTTATGATAAACCATAAATTTATTTAAAACTAAATTTTCGAAATCAAAACACCTGTGATTTTCTTTTATAAGAAAATTTTATAATTCAATTTGTATGAAAGTTAAGTTTAAATTAAAACGAGAAGTTTTAAATATTGTGAAAAGTTTAATATTAATTATGATTTTTAGTACAACTTTTGAAGATTAAGATTTGAAGAAAGCTATGAATTGTTGAATCTAAAAACGTTTCTCAATTCACGATTTTATTCAATAAGTTTTTAACATTAATAAGTTTAACATTAATGACTTCAAAACAGATTTTAATCAAAATACTGTAATTTCAAAACCTAATAATACAAAATAAAATTTGAAAATTTTCAGAATCTCTCGATAAATAGAAAGCAGAAATCGTTTGCCCAAAGAATGGCACTATTATATGATCCGTTTTATCCATTTTATGTCACATTTCCTGTCTCACAATCAATTTGGGATTTGCATCAGATCTATGTCTGGCAAATAGTTTTGTTAAATTTGGGCAAAATTTATACATTCTTGCGATTACAGTATAGATATGAAAAGGTATTTATCATTATCTCAATTATGATGACTATAATTTGCATTTAAGGTGAGACTAACTTTTATTATTATTTAACTCTATTTTACAGAAACATCGCGAAAGACCAGCTCTTATTTTTTTGATCATTGTTTTCGCCATTTCTTATATCATTGTATTGCTAATGAAATGGAGAGAATTGAGAATTAATGCCATTAATAGGACTCTAACTAATGGTTTGAATGATGGCAATGACAGCAATGACAGCAATGCCAACAATACGAACGATACTAATAGTGATGGACAACAGACGACTACCGGTAATACTGACCAAAAAAAGAATGAAAATCCGAGACCAGAAGAAGGAAACGATTCCAATCAGACATCAGAGCAATCAAACAATTAGTGCCCAAAAAAGTGATTCATTCGAGTTAGTCATCGATTGTAATTATGTATAGACTTAATGGTAAACTGAAACCAATTTTTAACAGTAAAACAAAATATTATTTCGAGATATGATTAAAATTTTTAAAAACAGTTTCGCTTTAATTTGTTTTCAATTACATTTTTAATGAAAATCAATTTGAAATTTAGTGACAGATTATTATAATTTATGAATCAATGAATTTTAAGCTGAAAAATAAAAATGAACTTAAAAATTGTTTAACAAAAGAATTACATTTGGAATTAATAAGAAATTACTAGTAATTCTTCACCCAATTTATTACAAAATATTGTGATATAATAATGAAAGAAAAAGATAGGAATCAATCGATAATCAACTAATGAATGTGACGTTTAATATACAAAAAAAGATTATTATTATTATAACTAGAGGTGAACAGAAATCTATTTTCACAATTTTTAGACATTTAAGTTTTGAATCAAAAACAACTGATAATTATTGAAGAAAAGAAATGATTTATCGGAGAATTAGGTAATCAAATAATTAAATAGAGAAAACATTTCAATACTATTTATAAAATGGTTGAAATGTAATCTAATTAGTAATCAATAGTATTAATGAAAGATTGGTGGTAATGACCACCGGATTGGTGGGATTGACCACCAGATTGTTCCTGATATACTTCAATGACATCATCGTTTTCCATTTCTAACAGCTTAGGAGTGTCCGTATCATTAATACGTCTGCCATCGAATAAGAACCTCAATGACCCCACTTGTACACCAACTCTTTCACTGTACGACTTCTTCAGTTTCCCAAATTGTGTCGTCATTTTTACCCGAAAATGAATCTCATTACTGTCCTGACCCACAACTTTCAGCTTAATATACTCTGAGTTGGCGTCTCCCGCCTCTTGTTTACCCTCCTGTGACATCTCAATTCTTATTTATTTCACAATATATTTAATACCTATTTAGTAATCAAAATCAATTTCATTAATTCTTTTTATATTCAATCTTTTTTATTATTTCATTTCAATCGCAATTTATTATCAAAATGTCAAACCTATTGATGTGAAATATAAGCGCTTCTTATGATAGCGATTATCAAATGAGTAATAATTTTTTGTTTCGATTGTATTCAATACAACGCGTGTCTTATTATACTCTCTGTTAGAAAATCGCTTCCGATCTCTACACAGAATGCAATCTATTTAATACACACTCAATGCCAAACACAATAGTTTTGGCGCAATTCTGATCATAAAATACGTGCATTTTTTTGCGATTTATTATTATTAATTTAATTTTTAAAATTAGATTTTCTATTAATTTGTGTTTATTTAAATCTAGTTTAAGTTTATTTAGTTGTGATTTTGATTTTTATAAAATTATTTCGCTTTATTTTCTTAAAATTTAATTTTTCGAATACTATGACGTTTTTATCTGAAGTCGCTTTTAATAAAAATTTTTGAATAGTAGTGTATTTGAAAAATAATATTAGATTTTCTATTACTATATGAAAAGTTCTGAATATGTGATGCATTTATATTATAAATAGTACTTAATTTACGTTTCAATTAAATTGTTTCTCTTTTCGAGGGATTTAAACATTTTTCAAGTGTCAGAAAAGGAACAAAAAATAACGGGAAATATTTTGAATAAAACTGAAGACAAGTGTATTGAATGAATGTATTGTTTATAAAGTGTTGCAAAACAAACACTTATTTGAACACTAGTTTTAGTATATATTAAAAGTAAAAATTAGTGAATCTATAGAAAAAAAATATTGACAATAATAAACAAATCCAATGCTATGAAGAAAACATAATTAAAATAAATAAATAAGATTTAATTGAAGCTTAAAATTTTGCAAAATTGAAAACTATTGAATTGTGTGAACTTCTACTGAAATTGCAATAAAATATTGTGAAAAATATTTAATAAAATGATAATAAATGGATGATTCACCCGATGACCTGACCGTTAAAGTATTGTTTTATATAAGTTTTTAATTACTTCAATAAAAATCTATTAATTATTTTTAATATTTCAATAATTTCAGGAATTATTAGAAACTTATTTTCGTGTCGAAGACTTGCAGAAAGTTTTAAAATCATTTAATTTGCCGTTTAATGGAAGAAAACCAGAACTATTTGAAAGGGTTTTATCGCTAATAAATCACAGACAATACGAATTAGAGTTTACACGAAAAGCAAAACGAAAGATAACACAAACTTATAGACAAAGAGTTGCGCCGGAAGTGAGTCTTATTATGGGTCCGATTAAGCGGAGGAATAAGCCTTCTAATAATGAAAGATCTCATAAAAGACGTAAATCTATTAGAAGTCAATCTAATAATAAACATCATATTAAGAAAAGAAGGTATGAATCGGACACTAGTTATGAAGAAAGTAGTGATAGTAGTGATGAGACCAGTACTCAAACTAGTTGTTCGGGTTCTTCTAAATCGAGTCGCAGATCAAATAACTCAATAATGGGTAATAAAAAGAAGAGAAGACGTGTTATTACTTCTAATAGTGATCAAAGCGATGATAAGGAAACCGATAGAGAGAGTGATTCTTCTGAATCGAGTAATAATGAGTCAAATAGTAAGAAAGCAAATAATGTAATCGATAAGAACGTGAAGAACAATACCATTAATTCAAAAACTACTAAAACAAAAGTTGCAGAAATTAATGGACAAAATAGTCGAAGCGTTTATGAATCGAGTACTGAATCGAGTGGTAATGAAAGCGTAAAAAGTGATACATCGAGTGATTCTGTAATTATTCGACCAAAAAATACAGTTAAGAATAATCGTTTGGATATTAGTTTGTCGAGTGATAGCAGTGATAACTGCACTCTTATTGATAAAAATATCAAAACTTCAGATAATAGTAAAGCTAATGAAGAATCTGATGACGACATTATCTTTATAGAAGCCGTTCCGGCAAGTCTTGCGTCCAAAAGTCGCTTAAGTCTAACAAATAATTTGAAAATCAATTTGCGTTCAAATTCACTATTAAAAGGTTTGCTTCTATTGTTTCAAACATTATTACAATAAATTTTTCTTTTTCTTTTACAGAGAGCTCGAGTTCTGATACTGAAAGTTCTATTGACAGTCATTCTGATGACTTTCAACAAAATGATAGCTTAAATGCATTGTCGGATATGAACTTATTGTCAGATTTTAATCCAGTGTCGGATTTGAATTCAGTCTCAGATTTAAATTCTGTCTCAGATTTGAATACAGTGTCAAATATGAATTCAGTCTCAGATTTAAATTCATTGTCTTTTTTGAATCCATGCGAAACCTCTCAACTCTTCGAAAATTCTTATTTAAATACAAATTATGATTGCAATGAAAAATTGTCAGAAAATAATAGTAAAATATCAGAAGCAGAGAAAACACAGGAAAATAATTTAATGAATGGTGAAATGACTCCTGAAATGAACGCAACAATTCTTGATATTACTCATAGAATGTCAGAAATCAGTGAAAAAACATTAGGAACTAATTTAGTGACACCAGAAAGTCCTGCGATTCCATTAAATACTACTCATATAGGAATTCAATCTTCAAACATAACGCCAACACTACTAACGGCCAAAATAGAGGTAAAAATTATAATTTAAAGTCAATTTATTAATTGAATTGTATTTCTGTTTTAGAAACAAACCATAATTTTAGAACAATTGCCTCCAAGATCTTCATTACAACCAAATATTAGGTTAAATACGTCTCAATTCAAAGAATTTAAAACTGTTCCTAAAGTCATAAATAAAACTGTCGATAAAACAGTGGATCCAATGAATGAGAAGTTGCCCGAAATGCTATGCATTCCAATAATAGATCCTATTTCTACTTTAAATACAAGTATATTATTATTTTTATCAATTCAGAACATTATTTCAACATTTATTTTGTTCTTTTAGTTAAACGACGATTGAATGGTTGTGAAAGTTCTGAAGTTCAAGCTATTGATCAAGAACTCAAAATATCATTGATTTGTCCCGTAATTACATTAATAATTTCCTTCATTTATTGATTACTTATTGAGTTTTTATTGAAATAAAAGATTACAAACAAACGAGTGGTCACACCTTCGCGTTCTATTCTCTGCCCACATATTGATTGCTTCGATATTCATAATTTCATTAAACTGAATATTAATAAGAGTCTGAATGAATGGCGTTGTCCTAAATGTAAACAACCGGCAAAAATAAATTCAAATGATATCAGAATCGATGGGTTTGTTATAACTGTTGAGTTGATTGATTTGATTTTAATTTATAATTTGATTAATAGTTTAATGCAACACATTCTGTCGACGACAGACCCTAAGTGTGAATCTGTTATCTTTGACAACAGAGCCATTTGGACGCCAGAAGTCAAAAATTCTGATAATTGTAACAAATGTTTTATATATTAATTTATTTATTTTAATTATTAAATCTTTATTTTCTTAGTTTCCAATAAAACCAAAACAAACGATTTAATATTATTAGACAATAGTTCAGTTGTTGATGTCATACAATTGGATGACGACGAAGACCAAAATCCAGTTCAAGAGACACCTAATACTTGTTTAATAGAAAAAGGAAAATCTCTTGCGACAAATGTGTCCAATATCTTAAATCAAAGTCAATTCAATAAAGAGAAAACAAATAGAAGTGTTGGTCCGTCAGCTAGTCTTCAGGTTAATCAATCTTCACTACAAAATCAAAATAATACTTATAATCCAACGAGTATTGAAAGTATAACTCAATATTTAAAGAATTCAGAGAAAGAGGTCGGACAACAAACACAAAATAATAGACAACAACAACAAACACAAGTTTCAAATCATTTAGAAAGACAACAAATAAGATCTCAAACACAGCGAACAACACAACAAATAACACAACAAAAAACAAATCAAACACAACAACAAAACAGGTCTCAAAGTTGTGCAGAACAGCAAAACCGTTTTCGAAGTAATCAATCGACTCCTTTACTGATTAATCGTTTGAGTAGTAATAGTTTGAGTCAATCTTCAGCTCAAACATCAATACCCCCCAGAAGTGGTCCACCAGTTATCTCAACTCCTTTACCACCACAACAAACAGCATATCATAATAGTATAAATAATCCGAATCCTCCAACTCATTCGACTAACAATTCGAGTTCATCCACACCTCAATCAGCTTCAGATCACATAAAATTTGATTTTGATTCGGGCGGAGATATAAGTCGTATCAGTTGTCAAATATGTGATGAAAATATACATTTAATCCCTGGACAGAAAACTGTTGAAACGCACATAAATAGTGAAAAGCATAAGAGATTAAAAGTAGGTTACAATCGAAACAGGAATATCGAAAATTCACAAAATCGTCCGACGGTTACAACTCAGGCCTCGAATCCGTTCATACAATCATATCCTCAAAGGAATACTTATGATTACTCTCAATACAATCCATTGTCAGCTAATAATGCTTTTCAATATTCGAGTCATTTCTTACAAACTCAACAACCACTACAACCGCAATATCCAAACTATTATTCCCAACAATACTATCCACAAACGTCACAATATGAGTCATCAGTTCCACGTCCAGCACATCCTACAATTCATACACTTCCTCCTCCCGCACACATTACAACTCACAGCTCGAGTCATTACAATCAAATACCTTCTAATTATGGAAACACTGCTCATCACAATCAGTCTCAATATTCATATCCTTATTAAGCAATTTTTTCACTCATTTCATACATTAATTAACTGATTAACTAATTTTTATTTTAATTAATCGGAACATTTCTAATCAGGAGTCACTTTAGAGTTTATACTGAAATAAACTTAATGAGCAATTTGAAAGTGCCTCAAAAACTTATTTTATGATCAATATAATTATCGTTTACTGTAATAAAATATTAGTAATTGATTGCGAATTCAAATTTCTTCATTGTATTATTTTTTTATAAGTTGTTTTAATTATATCTTTAGAACTTTCTCAAATTTAGTTTTTTCTCATTATTGCTTTCATTTGTTTTATTTCTTTAAATCATTTTTTGACAATTAGTTTTTAACCGAATCATTCGAAACGAAATAAAATTATTTTTAAAGGAAGTACTAATAGTTGAGAAAAATTCATTTATAATATTTATATCGCGTTCTAATGAAAACTATAATTGATTTGAATGATTATACCTGTGTTTGGATTAAATGATTTTAAACTATTTTAGTATATATTCACCGATAAAATACAATATAATGTGATTTGAATGAATGCACAATTCGTTAACCCTGAGCTTGAGCTTGAAATCACTATTTTAGATAAGATAACTCGATCAATAAGTTTTTTTCCTCAAAATATTAGGAAATAAAGTTTAGTTTACTTTTCATTGAATTAATAGTCTAATTTCAATGAAGTTTTATTTTGTTGAATTAAATCTGTTCTCATATTAATTCATTAGCGAATCATATTTGTAAAGTTGAAAACAGAAGAACACAAAATCTCGTACTACAGGTATTTTAAATCCTTTTCAGTTTTAATGATTTAATTTTGTTGAAATTCATACTAATATTCTAATGAACCAAAACTAACCTAACCTTTGAAACCTGCGAAAAAAGATTCCGGAATCAGTAAATTTTTCGCATCAAAGTAATGATATATTTGTTTGCTATAATTAAATACAATGAAAAAGTGCTAATTCAATGCCTTTACCACTCGATTCAATTAAAGCTAATAAATCTATATTATATTATCCAAAAGTTGTCTGTCTGTCTGACCCTTTATAGACTTGGCCCCTGGACATGCTAGAGAATCGGTGTCATTCGAACCAGTATGACCTCGCGCGGAACACAAAGACAAAAATTTTCCCGAAAAGTGACCAGAGGCCAAGTTACCGAACTAAATTTAGCCGAACACGAGGCGAACACGA
>JAQFXV010002019.1:0-11498 GCA_034694065.1 Camisia spinifer | reverse complement strand
TCAAACTTGAATACATGCCCAAATACAGACTGTATTGTTCATCAGTGAGAATGATAACCAATGAGTGACAGCACTTGAATGGTGTTTTTCAATTTGTGCAGATTTCAGATCTCTGTAGAATTTTAAAATGTGGCCCACTATGTCTTATCGCAATGAATCTAAGTTAGAATCTAAGGTTCGTCCAAATAATTTGCTATCAAATTAATAGCATAAATACTATCTTATTAATTATTTATTCATTAAGCGTTTCTTTATTTCGATTTGAATTTTCATATTTTATAATATTTATTAAGAGTTATCAATTGAATCGTTGATAAAAAATTACTGAATCAATTGATATAAAGCAATAGACAACAAATTTTGTAATTGAAAACCAATAAGAGTTCAAGGATTTTAAAATTCATTTATTTCTAGATTTCTTCATTTGCAGTTTAAAACATTTTGAAAGACAATTCAATAGAGATCTCAAATCTGCACTTTTTGAAAAACATTCTCATCTAATAGATAATTTATATTGTATATCAATTATTAGTTTTCGATCATAAGAATTTTTTGGCATTAGTTAACAGGTTATAAAGCAATGATAGAAATCAATGGAGATTTGAGTTATAATTACGATTAAGACTCGAGAATCTCATTTCTCGAAAATAACGAACACTACTTATTAGTGAATTATTCAATAACTAATTCTTTCCGAACCAACTAATGCTTTTCTATGAGAAGTTTTTAAGGGGCTTTATTATTGCTCGCGTAGAGAGCAAAACCGTTTCTAGTTATAATTTGACTGACTTTATTCCATAACGGGGTTAGAGATTTCAACTGTGTATTAAACAAATATACTTTGAGTGATTAGAAGTAGTGCTAACTAGCATTCGAATTTTGCGAATTCTATAGGAATTCAATGTTGACAATGAAATAATTGTTTAGTACTAGTGATAATACAAAGAGGGCATTGTATTGAGTTTTTTAATCATTCAAATGATATGTTACCATTAGGGTTGTAAAGTTACCGTAGGTTAATAAATAGGGTAAGTTACCAACTTACGTAAGTTTTTGGTAAGTTACTTTTAGACAAGTAAGTTATTCTTATTGTAAATCACATACTGAATGTGTAGATTTCCTTTTCGTGCATTATATTTGACTGCATTTTATTTATTTAAGTGTTTGTCAATTTTAATAGAATTTTTTCATTTCGCATTCGGATTAATTTATTTCTTATATTGGTCTCAAGAAAGGGATCGTAAATATCGTATTATTCAAAAAATAGCCGACAATTAATGAAAGTATAGTTCAAAGAATAACAATAATTGAATACATGAATTGAGACATTATATAATACAATTTATGTTCAGTTATTTCTGAAGATAATGAAAGATTAATTTGAGAATATATGTTGTTCTAATTTTTTCTGTTTCTCGTCTCGCGCTTTCTTTTTCACAATTTATTCAAGTTTTGAGTCTTTGATTTAGCAAAAGTTTTATTTTATGCCAAACGAATTTAACCAAAGATAATAAACTTTTTTCAGTTCTTTTCTGAAATTAATTTGTCTTTACATACCTGTTATGTGTTAAACAACATGCAAACAAACCTTAAACTTGGAGTAAAAAAGCTATTTCTGTAATATTTGTTTTCTCTAAATTCAAGAGAAATCTATTGATTAGAAGTAAAACATTTAGTATTGCTATATATGAATCGAATAGTTGAGTGGTCTCTGACCCACACGTGTGCATCTGTTGTTCACTTTCGATTGAAAACACTTTTATATTGTGATACTTTATGTAGTCTTTCATATTTGGCACACGAGTAGTACAAATATCTGCAAATAATAGACACGCTTTGCTTTCAAATAAACAATTACTAAATTGGCTGCAGCTGTGAATGAGTTTAAAACACTAATACTTAGTGATAATATAAAGGATTAATTTGATTAATGCAGTCATATTTTGAGTGAAGAGATAGTTATTGTACAGACAAATAGTGGAAACGTGTTGTAAACTTGCGAACGAAGATATATTACACAATAGGATGAAAAGTTTTGCAAACATGTCTCCGAAAAGTCCCAAATAATCGCCGGATTATGCAAATTGACAATTGGATGACACCGTTTGAATTCTATACTCTATTCCTCACTATTAAATAAGACTGTGGTCATCAATATTGAATGTGTCATATTTAGGATAATAGTGTTATTAAATTCATAAGAATGATAGGGAAACATACAATGCTTTATCTTATAAATAATGCAAAGATTAAAGCAATAAATATGCATAAGTCTTAATGCAAATATTTCTATCTTATACACAACAAGAAATAATACAAATTATCAAAATATATTATACAATAGAAACATAATCTTTTGCAATATAACACTGTCATCATTACAAAAGATATAAATAACTGATTTTTCGCAAGGACTCAGAACATCAAATTGAGAGTAAAATCCAATATTTCCTAAAGAAAATTCGTTCTTCAAAAAAGGACCAGAAATTCCAAATATTTTTCCAATCATAAGAGTTTAAATTAAACTTTACATCAAAAATATGCTGATTTAATTCTTTTAGAAATTAATTAAAGTTTGTAACGAATGGAGATTTAACTTAAATTTCAAGTAATCCGAAAATAGGTTCGATTGTCAGTCAAGCAATGTTTGAAAGACAATATTATAGTTCTGAACCACTCCTTAACTAAAGAAACTGTTTCCCGAAAAAGAGCAACAAAATTGCTTCCTTTGGTTGTCATTACGTTTGAATAGTTCTTTTGTATGCTTCGAAGGAAAAGATCGTTTCAAATTTCAAGCTGACCAAAGTTTTGGTTATGCAATTTAATGTGATGTATGGTCTTTAGATATTGTAAAGTCTCCTTTGGACCAGAGTTCGCACTTTTAACAAATATCACAATACCTTCTTATCATAAATTCCGTATTTGTAGAGCCGAAAAATTAAATAAAAGAAATGAGATATACCTAAGAAATAGTTGACAGTTTTCTACAAAGGCCCGAAACCATCGCAGTCTTGAAATTGCAGAAATATGGCATTTATTCAGTGGAGTCGTGTTTTGTTTATAATGAAAAATGCTATGCGTTTTATTCTTGTTGTGGGGAATGAAGAATATAGAACATTATTCACGCCCCAAAAAGATAGTTACGGATTACATGCAATTTATTATTGTAACCAATGTTATGCATTAGCATAAAAGTTGTGCAACTAATTTAACTCAATAACAAACTGAATTCAAATTTGTGCGGTTTTATCAGCTCTTTTACCAGAGACTCAGCTATAGGAAGTCTATTGTATTTTATTATTATTATTGCGAAATAGACTTGCCTTCAGATATATAGCTATTGTTATATTAAGGAACCGTGTCCTCAACAATTGTTAACGCTTAGTGAACATCAATGTGATGCTCCTCTTCTATCAATTCTATTCTACAAATTATATGTACAAGTCATACAAAACTATCACCAACTGTAGTACTGCTTTCAAAGAGTTTAACACAAATACATTACTGAAAATTTTACCAACATTTTCATATAAATCCAGCAAATTTTAATTTTTCAATTATTTTTGGCGATGTTTAATTCAATATTCAATGAATACATGATTTTTTACAATATAATTTCAATTTACTCTAATTTGAATTAAGTCTAAGTAATGCAGTAAATTTGAAGTTCTATTTATATATTTTTTTTCAAACATATTTCATTCATCTCTAAAGGTGTAGTAAAAAGTTCGAACTCAGAGATTAATTTGTGATCTTATTTTCTTTTATCTTTCCTGTTTATTCAATATTCCTAAAGACTTTTAGCAATTTTACGGTTTACATGAAATCAAAATTACAATCTTAATAGAAACTTGAGAAATATGCGAATAATTTAGTATTTGTCTTATAGATGTTTCTTTAAATCATTGTTTTCTAAGAAATAATTTAGTTCGTCTAAATCCTTATTTAATAAATAGCTGAGTATGAGTTAATAATTTGAGAGAAATAATTTTGCTTATAATCATATTGAATCTTCATGAAATAATCAATCTAAAAATTTTTATCTGAATCATTCAATCAATCTCTGAAATTGTTGGAAAAACATTTTGTTCAAAACTTAAGACCTTTACATTGAGTTGGAATACAAATCGAAAAATACTTGTTTGCGACAAAACCCGTGTGCACTCGTTATAAATGTCGAAATAAAATCTAGTTCGATATCAGATGGTTTTGATGACTAGTTTGAAGCGAATGTCATGTTAATTTATTATTATTTTGTATAACATTTTGTCATTTGATATATAGTATAGGACCAAAAGTACACCTGCAGTACGATCTGTTCAGATGGAAGCCTTGAATGGGTTCCAAAATTGAGAATAATATGGAAATAATGATTTCTCAATAAGGAAACACATAGATGTCGAGCAAACATTACAAGTTGCACTATTCTTTACGCTTAATTGACTGTACATGACTGACTCTCTGGTCTCTGCTCTTCCCTACAAATGTTGAGCGCATTTAATTCTCCCTTTTATGAACATGATTTTTTTATATGCCAAAAACGCATTCAAATATAACTCGTATTTCGCACGTGCACTATGTTTTTGTGTCATTATAGCGTCATACGAGCTCTGGTTTGGTGTCCTACTGTGCTTACCGTACTATTGGGACACATTCAATGAATTGTTATAAAATATGCAAGTAATTTGCTCACAACCATTGTTCAACTCTCTCTTCCGACCACAACTTTCAAGCACAAATTCGAACTTTTACTCAAATCATCATTTGCTAATTTTAATATAGTTTTAAAGAGATGTACTTCACTTCTCATTAGAAACTTTGAAGTCGACTAAATCGATGGCTTTAAATTTTGATTTCATTTTATTGGGAAAAGCGAAATTTCTATAAAGTTTTTATTCACAAATCAAATAAATAGATGAATTGAAACTTATAGACGCTATCAAAAAATTTTCATTATTTTTCCAATCAAATGAATGCTAAACGACATTATTTTTACATATTTATTACCTCTTTGATTATCTTTTAATTTATTCTCGAATATACTTCTTATCGATTGTTCAAAACTATCGAAAAGAGTAATCTATTTTGAAAGCTCTGGTTTTGAAAATACGAGGCATAAGAATAGAAAATTCTAATATCTATAAACACACAGTACAGTAGATTTACTTTTATAGCAATTGTTAGTTTTATTGACTTTTGGTCAGCAAATGAACCAACTTTTTGTTGAATTTGCTATAAATTTATGTGTTTGTTTAGTGATGACCAGTCAGTCTCTTCTCTAATTTTAGAATATTTGCTAAAATATGACCAGTATTTTCATTGAGACATTCAATGTTTATTTTTGAGGGCCACTAAATTTGAGTTTCTATTTGCAGAAAATTAAATACAAAAAGTAGAATATAGTATAGTTATGGCTATATATTATTGATTGAGATTCTTCTATTCGTTTGAGGGAAAACTTTGATCAATTTGAGAGAACCTGAAGCGATGTCCAGTATCTATATTTGTTGAGTAAATAATCTTAATAGTTTAGAGTTAGTTTTAAATTGTTACAAATAGGCCTTTTGCAAATATTTTGTTCAAACAAACTTTTATTATGACTGCTTTGTTTACGAGTCAAATAGTCTTCTAAGAAAAGCTTTTGAAAGACTAAAAGATTGACTGAATTATATTAGGATTGGATTACTCTATGATAGAGATCAGACAATGCTTGAAATATTGGTAATATTTTTTATTGAATCTGTGAGTTTTTAAACATTTATTTCAAGTATTTGCGTCTGTTTTTTGGTTAGTGCTCTACTGTATGTCTGTCTACTCATGATTTTCAAAATACTCTAATAACTACTTATATGTAAGTGCTATCGGACTCACGAACTAAAAATTATTGCTTAACTCACATTACTATTGTTGATGGAGACGTAATACAAAAGTTTGGGTTTTGTAATCTATTGTCATTTGCCTTAGGATTCTGACCCTCCAGTCAAGGAATTTATTTTTTTACTAAAGTTTAGACTTCAAGAGTGAGAGTGACAAACATTGGCCTCATTTAATTCCCAAAACTCATGTAATTGCCATAAATTGATTTTTTTGTGAAATAAAATATTGATAATGATTTTGAATAAAAGCATGTTTTGAGGAATATTTGACCCCAAACTTTGATATAGCCGATAAAATGAGTTATTTTTAAAATATGATGTTAACACTCATTCCTGTTATGTTCATACTTATATCTAAAATTGCTCAAAGATGTGTATATAATCCAGTCTTAGTACTTTAGGTGCCGGTTTCTCACCCTTTTTCGCTGCAATTTTACGCTGGTTTAATTCTTTTTAGGAGAGAGCGCCCCATCATTCTCACAATTTTGGTCAAGGATCAAACATGTCTTGATGTTCATTTGGCAGCAGAAACACATTAGATCACAACTCAATGAACTTACAAATTGTTGAACACTTGAGTAAATCTCAGTTTCTGTTCAACAATCAATTTATGAAACAAAGTGATTGTACACCAAATTTATAGACTTCCGAATAATCACGAATACTATTTAAAGAATACTTGAATATTTAATATTGACATTTTGTCCCCAATATTAATAAGTCCTTATTGTCTAATAAATGTTGATTTTTATTTCACTTAATTTTATAGATATTTCAAATGTTTTTCCTGAAAACTTTTTCCATTAAAACTCTTTCCATATTAACACAATTTTATGCTATTTTTCTGATACATTTTCAAATTAAATAATAACAATTTGAAGTTTTCTTCATCACAAACACAATTCGATCAAAAGTTGAACATTTAAATTTGAGTTTTTAGTGATTGAATTAATCATTATTTGATTTGAAAAAATAGTATCAAATTTGTAGTTTTGTTTTAGCTTCAGGAAAAAATTTCTGTGAAATGAATTTGAGTGACATATAGTCTGTTCCATCAATTTAATATTGAATATTTTAAAGTTCTAGATTCTCCCCACTTACAAATGTTTGTATGCTTAGAGTTTTTCATGAAAAATGTTGAGCATTTTTCAAGTCCAATACAGTGTAGTATTTAAAAATTGTTCATAGGATTAGGGCTGAGATTTTTTGTTGATGAAAATAATATGCCATAAAGAAAGTCTTAAATTTTTTTTTGTGTTTTATAATCCTTGCCATTAAAGCTACAATATATTATAATATGATATTATATGCCATAAAAGCGAATTATATGCCCAAATTTGTTGAGCAGATACATGAACCCAATTGTTAAATTTTTGACACATGTCTTTGAATAAAAGGACAAAACCAAATTGAAAAGGTACAAGACCACAATATCCGGCTCAATGCAAAGGTACAGTACATGAATAATTCTTTCATTATTTCGAAAATGTATATATATGTATATATATGAATGAGGGTGTTTGAGTGACATATACCTTATGACTGACGGCCACAAAGACCTATTCTAAGCTCATACTAGTACTAAACGACTGTTAGAAATTCAATGCTTCACTTTATATGAGCCGTTTTTGAACCCTTGCTTGGCTTAGAGCTGAACTTGTCTTTCACTATAATGAGAATAAGAATGAATGGACACAAACTTAAAATGATCAACATTTAAATAGGCATTTATTTGAATCCATAAGATTTTCTGCGAGTGTTGATTAGCTTATTTACATGAAAAGATAAAATACGAACTAAAAATACTGCACTGAGTTCTTTGTAACTCATTGAAAATCTATTCAATCAATGCTTTATACAATTTTCGTACGAAATTAGCTCTAAGTTAGAATCTATTGATGTCTACACAGAAGATTTCTTTGAGCGCACCTCACTTTTTGATGGAGCATGTCTTTTCATTTTGACTATTTTTGAATACTTCATAATAGGATAGTTTCCTGTTTACTGTGCTCTTGAAATATTAAAAAATGACATAATTCTAAGATAAGATTTTCACCGTTTCGATTGGTTTTGATAATATCGGTCGCATTGAAACTGGTTGGCAAACAACCCTTTTTATCTGTTTTCTTTCATATAAATCAAGAAATTCATATCACGAAATTTCAATGTATATATTTTCTTACTATTTTCACTAACAGAGATATTTGATAGAAAAACTTATAAATTAAAGGCAAGTTTCAAATCGTTTTTTCAAATCATTTTTGCGGTCACTTATTATTTTCTAGTCTACCGTTGCTTTGCTTTTTCCACTAAGAAATTGTTAGTGAAATTTTCCATTTATTATGAACTGTTTCCCTTATAGTGACCTAAACTGTGGGCTCATATCCATCAATATTACAATGAATGAAAAAAGTTGCATCAATAAGCAGTAGAAATATATTATTGTGAAGAAGACTTTATTTTGCTTGAGAATTGTAAGAAATAGGGGTTCACTGCTTTTCTCGATCCCAGAAATTTGTGCTCCATTTTTTGATGATCTATTGGAAGTTATATACCCTGAATGATTAACTATTGCACTTAACGAAACTTTGCGAACTTTTAGCGTTTTCAGGGATCTTTGCTTTTATAAATGTGCGGTTTTTTGTCCTTTAATTTTATTCATTTATATTATTCAAATGATGATTGAATTGATTTGGATGTATAATCCAAGTAAAGTTGATTGCGTTGAGATTAAGGATCAGAAGACCTTGTGGTTTAGGGGACGCGAAAAAGATATAGTTGTTTCGATTCCTGCTAGTATTTGGTTCTACTCTGTATTGATGAACGAATTACTAGAAAACACTTTGTACTTCAGTACTATTTGCAATTTAGTGCGCTTATAAGCTCCGATAGTAATTGTGTCTAACTCTCAACCGTATTAAGCCTGCTTTGAATATTCACTCTGTCCACAGATCCAGTTAGTGCATCACAATAGGCTCTCTGCTGGGCTGTAGCGCTCAGCGCTCTTTTCTTTCATATCGCACTATATGTAACATCAGCGACAAGAGTACAGTATTTTCAATCGACTCTTTGATTATGAATCAACTTGAATGCACCTGGCATTGCACGCATTGCACGCATTGCATTCTCTACTCTTATGAACACTACTACTCTCTATTCCCTAAACACAAAAACCACATACAAATGTTTCACTCGCTTTTCCCAATTAAGTCTCATCTTCTATTCCCAAAATTAAAAACAACTCTTTATATATTTGGTTATTGGAAAAATTTAACAATACAGTTTCTGAATCATTTCCTAACCTTTATTATTCATATATTGTCAATAGAGAGTCACTTACTATTATTTCAAATTTAAAATAATTTTGTGGAAACTGGATAATTGTTAAATGGAAATAAAATTTTTATTTTTTATTGCAATTATATAACAATTCAAATTAATTACAAAAATAGAAATCATTTATAGAGATGTGTTACAAAGTTTACAAACTATGTATAGATAGGATTGAATTTTGTTATTGAACTTATAGAGTAGAAGAAAAGGCACATTAACATGACTTAAAAGTATATTCTACTAATCATTGCAGTCGATAAGTGAACTTTTATACATATACTTTATATTCAAAGAATTGATTTTAGGAATAAGATTATACTATAAGAAAGAATGGAAAAAATAATTTATGATTATTCTAAGTTATATTGTGTTTCAGGAAATATTCTCTCATAAATATAATTAAATGTACAGCAAAACGGAATAAATATAAAACATTTAGTTTACATTCCTTAGAAAAATAGAGGTAAGTTTGGCATAAATAACATTTCCGTCCTGTACTTTATGGCACTCTAATGGCATTCTTTTATATACATAATATTTAATGTTTAAGTAACGGTTGAATTTGAAGAATTATTTCATACGACCCTTTTCTATGTAAAAAAGTTCCCTTTCGAAGGGTTAGGCTTTTATAGGGGAAGAATAAAATACACTTTTGAATGCCTCATTGCAGGTACAGAATAGTCAAACTTGGATTAATTCGCTCGCATATCAACCTGTATTTACTTCATTGAATAGCGAAGTTCTTTGCACTGAAGAATAAAGAAAATATTTCAATATATTTCAGGCTATTTCAAGGTGAACATTACTTTCTTTACTTTCTATCTCAACTAATTTCAACTTAATCTAATATAACACTATTATAACTATAATGAATCACAGTGTTAAGAAACTGCATTCAGAACTTGATCTCGAGGATGTGTCCATATAATCAGTTGTATTAGAATTAAGTTCTAGTTTAGGCTTTGTTTCTGATTCCCAATTATGAACGGATGATGAATTGGGAGATATTGACGACGAAAGTGTGCTGTTGTAAGGGGTCGGAGGTTTGTAAGTCTCAACACTTAATGGTGACGATAGAGCTGAATAGTGTCCTGAGTTGATAGTAATTTCCATTGGTGTTAAAGATGATGATTCTGGTGATGTCAGTAATGAGTTGTTTTCGCGCGAGTCAAGCATTTTCACGGTTTCAGATAAGGCCCAAATATAGTTGTGCGCAAATCTCAATGTTTCAATTTTTGTTAGTTTGGTTTCATCTGGAAATGTGGGCAACACTTTACGAAGTTTTTCTAATGCTTTGTTAAGCATATGCATACGATTTCTTTCTCTGTCGTTTGCTTTAACCCTACGATTTCTTTTCACCACAACAACAACTTTCGGATCTCTGGCTCGACCACGACTTCTAGATTTGGTGAATCTTTTATTTTTAACTTTTGAGTCAGATTCTGTTCCAGAATTAGTTGGCGATGAAATATCATTCTCTTTTGTCGAAGATTTGTCATTATTTGACTTAACATAAGACATATTGGATTTAATGCTAACCATATCGTCGTCGTCTTGATCACCATCAGAGCCTCCAATACTTACAAAATCACTGGATCTATCAAAAGATCTTTCTTCATCATGAAACTCATCTAAATCAGAATCAGTGATAGTGGAAGGTGTCATAGCGTAGTGGTGAACGTTTTGATACGCTTTTGTTACACAACGAAACGATTCAGCTGTCATTTCACTAAATTATGGCAATACTTGTCTCCAATTCAACGCCTAAAGAATAAGAGAAAAGGGAGAAAAAAACAAAATAATGAAAAACTGGACATTTTTATGGTCGACAATTTGTAGCACATGATGAACCACAAAAAATTTTATGGCAAAAATTGCTATTATTTTGTGAGAATAAAAAACTTATACAAAAGACTAAAAAAGATTTGAGAGCAAAAATCGAAGAGAGAGAGAGAGAGAGAGAGAGAGAGAGAGAGAGAGAGAGAGAGAGAAGTCTTAAACTGCTTTTTGTGAGTGACCCCTCCCAGACACGTATCACTGTCCACGCTTTGCATGACTTTGATTTGAAAGAAACCTTAAGAAAACTATGAGGACATGTATGCATATTATATGCTTTCCCATGGTGTTCACCTTTATGCTGTCTGCTGTCATCGTAGGCTTACTCTACAATACATACCATGCAGTATAGATGCCATATATAAAGTATATGTACACCAGATATATAGGAACGCAAAAAACTCCGGATATTGAAAAAGAGCTTTCTGTGATAGCACAGAACTCAGACCTACA
>JAQFXV010002018.1:0-11499 GCA_034694065.1 Camisia spinifer | reverse complement strand
ATTTTAATGTAATTTAATTAACAAATAAATTATTGTAAAATACAAATACAGTAATTCATTAAATAGATTGTTTCAATCACGTCATACAATATCGTTATACTATAAGATAATTTAGAACTTATTATTTATGTTATTTCTAGTGCAAAATTATATCAGAATATCTTAAGAAATTCTTAACTTGTATGAAAGCTAAAATAGAACTTTTACACTGAATATCGCATTGCACATTAATTTTTGAATAACTTTTTCGATAATAAAATTGATAATACTTTTGGAATAAACTGACATCTTTTATGAGCTTAAACAATAACTCTTGCCATCCCTTCAGACCCATAGTTGTCAAGTTAAATGCTTCTACAGCTCTGTACTCCTCAACCTATTTTAGACCATATTTTCCAAGACTAGCTTCAGTTAAATTGAAATAATATGTTTTGTGATCTACTAAATAAGATTCATTATCCATATAATACAAACGATAAGCTGGGTTATTATCAGTATAAGTTGTAAGACTCGGTGAAACATATACTAAACTGATTGGAACTTCAGGATTATATGGAGAATAAAATAAACGAAATTTATCTGCATGTGTGTGTCCGTAATATTGGGCTAAAATAGTATCTTGAAATCTGTCTATTATTCTTAGAAAGTTATATATCCAGGACTGAGTAGGGAAGTTTGTTTTGGCGGTACTCCGATATCGAATAAAATCTTGTGTAAAATTGAAGCCTATAATGAGACCATTTCGAATATTTAGTCAGAAAGTGCGAATGACCTTTGACCTAATTTCTATCGAATTTTGAAAATTTCAATATTTAAACTGTAAACTAAATTTCTATAACTTATTTACATTGTTACGGCTTATTTCATGTTTAGACATCAATCGAAGCTTCAATTTTATGTCTACTTTACAGTTCACAAAAAACGAAATTTTACTATTTATTGAAATTTTTAGATATCTCGTAAGAATATCTATATTCTATCGATGAAATTTCATTTGATTTAATGATTCAAAAATTCAAGGCAAATTGAATCAATATTTGGCAAATTTGCTGGCAATTTAAGAATTATAAACAATTATTGAATATTATATGGATTTTAAAAACTGTAATATTGACAACAAATTTGAGCATTGATTGATATCTGAAAAGGGAAAAGCCATAATAATCTAAATCAGACATAAAAATTTAGTTTACAGTTGAAGTATTAAAATTTTTAAAATTCGATTGAAATAAGGTCAAGGGTCATTCGCACTTTTTGACTTAATATTCGTAATGGTCTCACAATGCGCTTCAATTATATACAAGATTTTATTCGATATCGGAGTACCGCCAAAACAAACTTCCCTACTGAGGCCGCACTTTTCATTCAAATATATGCTTTGTATTAACACTTATATAATTCATTCCGTTGTGCACTCTTAAAGAGTAAAGTTAACTATAATTAATAAAGAGCTTTTATTTCATATAATGTGTAAATTATTTAATAAGTTAAACTAATAGTGATCAATCACTATAATATTATTAACTGAGCACATAGCACAATATTGCTGCGTAAATATGAGCTCTACTCATAATACGGACGCCAATTGTCACTATCCAAAATTGATTCACAGTCTTTCGGAGATTTTCACAATTTCACAGATGAAACTTCAATCTTATTGAAAATTTTTGAAAATGATCTATCTTATAGATGCAAAATTCTATTAAAGATAGTTTCAATGGAAGAAAATTTTTCGTTAATGTTACAGAATCATGCCTATTTTTCAGACATCGCTAAGATTTTCTAAAATTCTTTGAATTGATTTGCTGTTTTGAGAATTTCGAATATTTTTAAAATAAAAAAATATTTCAGTGAATGACTTTTTGATATTATCTGTAACGCTTACTCATTAGCTCAAAGAAAAAAGTATTTGAAAAATAGAGAAATTCTCAGGTTTTAGCCTATACCAACGATATAAATGTTCTGTCACTTATTTGATCCATCATCAAATGAACTCAATTAGAGAACGGAAGAAAACAAATTGGAGATTTTAAGTTTCAGTTTATATTACGGATTCAATTTGTCAAGGTTCGAAATTGATTCACACTGATTATTCAGATAATAACTGATCAAAATTGAATATTCCTTTTTTGACAATATTCTCATTTAGTTAAGATAATAAAAATGCTCTATTCTTTAAACGTAGAATTTGTCAAAAACAACATCATTCCTGTTAATACAATGTCCTAATCTTATTAAGTTCAGTAATAATTTTTTCTTCCAAATAGAGAAGCCATAAAATAACAAGTTAGTGCCCAGCGTTGATATTTTTGGTGTTCCATAGATTCCTTGAATTTACAAGAAATAATTTTTTCAACTAAACTGTAATTTATGATGATTTATTCATTTTGATATGTTGTCAAATTATTCTTTTTAAAAAGGAGACTAAAGCAAAGAGTTTTTGAGTCAAAAGTCGTCGAAGAAGTTGATTTTAGTGCATTTTTTATGAATGATATTTTTAATTTCTTCTTTTATTCATCGATATTTTAAAAAAATTGTCTTAAGTTGATAATAAATTTGAGATTAAGTGAAGATAGTTTTAAGTACTGACTTTAAGGAAGATGAATTCTATGTGAGCTTTTAAATCATACGCATAAACAGAAGACAACTAATAAGCTTTGATTTTTATATTTTTTCTATCAAAAGCTTGTAATTTACTTTTGCTTTTGAAACGAAAAAAAATCATATACCTTTGCATAGCTTCAATTCAAATTAAAACACTTGATAATAATTTTAGAACTTTTAACATAGAAATTTTATTGATCATTATTTAGCAATCATTCTTGATTTTGAATAAAGCATTGCATTTCAATAATATTGCATTCGATGGATTGAATCAATTAATTGTTTCAAAAGAATTTAAAATCTTTTCGAACTTAAAGAAAAAATGATGTGGTCTCACTAAATTGTTCTACAATTGTTAATCTTGAATGCAGTTTCATTTGAGATTCATTTGCAATCTATATCTTCATCAAAACATCCAAAAAATGTGAATCAATTACGAATGATGACAGATTGTGTCCGTAGTATAAACTGTAATCAAAATTTATTCATTAATTTTGATCCATTCACTAATTTATTTATTCTAAAATCGGAAAGCAATTTCAAACATTATTAATAATTTTCAATTAAAATATCTTTAATTACAGTTTTTCAAAATGAATAATTATAATCAATTGAAAAGAATTTCTCAAATGTTTAACTAAAGTAAGTAAACGTAAAAAGTTATACTTTTACAATTTTCGAAAGTAAAGCTATATTCAAAAAATTGAAATGTCTAAACCTTGAGATCTGTATCTAGAGAAAAGGTTTTTGGAAATTTTAAGTTATTTACAAATATATTTATGGTGTAGAAAAATTTTTACCTGAAATTCATTAAAAAGGAAGATTAAATATTAATTGATGTAACTTATTTGGTTTGAAGATTTTTCAATAAATAGATATTGAAATGAATTTTTAATCTATCATTGTATGTAATTATAGCAGTTAATATACCTTGATTACATGTAATCAGAGGTTGTCTTACAGTTTTTTTAAGTCACTCTCAAGGTGTAGTGACATTAAATAATGAGTCAGGTTATTCAGTAACTAGATAAATTAATTTTAATTAAGTTTTATTATATACGGTAAGACTGCAACTTTTATAATCACTTAAGACTTGTTTAATCAGTCAATCCTTGGGATTAGCAATTGGACATATACTGGTTCAAGAATTTGGATCTATAAATAAGTCAAAACTCAAAATAGAGTCATTTCTTTTGCTATCAAAAACATTTTTTCATTTCTTTTATTATTATAAATCAATCGAATTATTACAAAAATTTATTTACTATTGGTCATTAAGCAAAATTATAGAAATATTATGTATTGTTGCTAATTTAGTATGTTTCTAATATGCCAATATAGTAGCAAATGTCCTGTGATTAACTAATTAAAATTTTAACTAAAGTTAGGATTTGATTTCAAATGAAAAATTATATTTTGGCCTGTTTTTTGTAAATAAAACATTATGTTCATAGTAGAAAAATTCTCTTAACTAAAAATATAATAACTAAGAACTCACTGGTCAAAAAAAGAATAAATACAAAAGGCCTTTAGTATACTATTCTAACCAGTAAGTTAATATTGAAAAAAGGACTGGAAAAAGAGAAAAATTTTTGATCATACTTATATTTTTAATTATTGATGAAACCAGACTTAAACAAACTTCCATCCTTGATACATGAAATTATTAAAATCTTAAACAACATTTTATAGTTGGAAGAGTTTAATTCTGACACGTGAGAACAATAATTAAAGTGAAATCTCAAACATATTGATTTCAACTGCATAAATGATATTTATTTTCCACAAAAATGATTGTATATTTACAAAATGAGTGCAAAGATTAAAATTGAAACTTTAAAAACAATTTTTATATGAAAACATTCGTCTAAAATTCAAAATTGCTTTTAAAAATGCTAAAATTCAGTACTCGCGATAATTAAGAAGAGCTATAATCTTTATTAATAGATTGACTAGAAGTATCGCCACTATATTTCCGCAGAGAAGATGCACCAGATGATTTTGATCCACCAGATCCAAGTGATTTGGCTGCATCCCCACTGAGAATACTAACACCACCGCCGCTTATAGCCCCGCCACCAGTTGAAACACCGCTGATAGGACCAGAGCTGAAACCAATATTATTTAACGACCCGGAGCTATAACCGCCAGCATTAATTGCTCCTCCACTCCCAAAATTCAAGCCTAGATTCCCAATATTCCCTGATCTCCCTTCTCCTCTCGAGATTATAGTTTGAATTTGTTCCTGAACAGGTTTTATCTCTTGAATCACACGTCTATAGGGTGTTATGTATTCCCGAACTTCTTGAATAATAGGTTTCGTGACCTCATGTATCAGATGTTGTGGTTCGTCTTCAGATGAAGTTTGTTGTACTTCTCCAGGATTAGATGGTTGATGGGTCTGAAACACATTTAGATTACTTGACGCTGATCTGAAATGTATTGTGAGTGGGAGAACATTTGCGTCAACTTCTACTATTTGAGGCTGGATTGGATTATACGGGACATCAACTGTCTGAATCTCAACTGTATGAGTCGATTGTACAGCTGCTGATACGGGAACTCCTGGGCCAACACCACCTAATGAATTGCTTCCGAAATTTATATTACCTAGTCCATATGATGAACCACTGCTTACTCCTCCACCTCCATAACCACCACCGCCTGCTTTACAGGCCACTATTAGTATTGATACAAATGCTAACTGGAGAAAATGAGTTGAATTTATTTTTCATAAATAATTGATAGTAATGAATTTAAATATATCAAAATTTATGTAATCAAGAAAAAATTAACGAAACAAAATATAATATTGAAAGAATTACAATCCTTAATATTTCGAAGTTTATCTCTAAACTTTAAGTAAATAATATAATTTGAGTTTTCATTCAATATTTATTGTCACAGAGATTCTTCTATGTAGTGTTGGAAAATTTACATTATTAAATGTTATTAAAATAAAAAACTAGTTCCAATATTTTACAATCATTGAGATTAAGCTTCAATTAGTTCGTTAACTTAAATCATCAGTATTTAAGTATTTACAACTTATAGAAAGTTGAAAATATAAAAAACATTTGACTACTAAATTTCTTTTTGAAGTTATTATTCATAAAAATTTCTTTGTAATAAAATTATATCTTATATATTTATGGTAAAAACTTATAGAAATTATAAAAGAAAAGTATGGTTTTTGAAATAATTTTTGAACCAAAGAAAAATAATAGATAATTTACCTTTATCATGTTGAAATGGATAATCAAATTTTTCTCAATATTTAACTTCTTATGTTTATCTACAGATTATTTACTTTTACTCAATAACACAAAACAAGAGCAGAACAACTTATAATTTGAAAATAATTTTTTCAGCATCTCTTTATATGTTTCGAAATCGTGATAAAACGCTTTGCTCAAAATGAAATAATTAAAGATTCAGATACTAAAAATAATAAATAGAAAAAAGTTTATATATTCTTCACGAAAAGCAAGAGTGGTTTATAAAAATAACCTCAAGATATTTATTTTTGATACATATATAATTTTATATTTAGAAAAACTTTCTTAGCAGACAAATAAATTTATTAATACACATTATTTTGATTTTTATTGAAGATAAATTTAAAACTATTAATTGATCTTTATTTTAAGAAACAATGTTTAAGTTTGAATGAATCTTTAGGTAGAAACCAGTTTTGAGCACACTTGAAGCATGCTTATAGCGTTATGTTGATATTTTGAATATAATGAATTTTATGTGTTACGAAATAACAAGTTTGCTACTATAACTAAAATTCATTTACATTCTAATTATATGATCTGAACTTTATGTTGGGTTCAATATCATTTAGAATTCATTATTTAAACTATTTTTAAAAATCAATTTAATTTGTCACAGCTTTAAAATTATAATGAGTGATATTTGTTTCACGAAGAAAATAATTTTTTAATTTATTAATAATCGGAAAAGTAATCTTTTTAAGAAATAAACAATTTAAATTGAATTTTAAATTAGAATTATTGTATTGATCATTGCTATCTCATGTTGGAATATTAGATTAATCTTCAAGGTGTAGCACGAATAAACACTTGAAGTATGTTATTATTAAATTATGACATAGGGAATGAAATCTATTTGAGTGTATCTATATAATTACTTTAGTGTACGTGTTCGAGTTAGTTTATATATTCGATCAAGATATGAAATGAGTTAATGAACTTCCCACTTTTAAGAAAGATCTAGAATCAAAACATAATAATTCAATACTTATAATTAAATTTTGTTCAATTCAATCAATAACCACAAAAAAATTATATTGAGCATTGAATAAAACTATCTGGTGACCAGATTATGGTCAATTAATATCAATTTTTGACCGAAAAATAAATTTATTAGTATTTAGCCGACATTGAGAATGTAAATGTGATCTTTCTATCAACCGATGTTTTGCCGTCATTTTAATGAAGTTGTATATTTTGCTTTATTATAAAATTGAAATTAAGTTTTATTTTTTTTCAATAAAATCTTAAAAATATCAAAATACAAACAAAATGAATTTTAATTAATTGCGAAATTCAATAAGAAGTAAAAATATTTTGTTCGCTCTTATCTTCAGGTAAAATACAAAAATATGCTACCTTTACAAAGATAATGAATAAGTAACCATTGATACAGTTATTTTAAAAGATAAGATATCGGTTTCTAACCACAGCTCTCTAAATGAAAATATTTATACGAATAAAAAATATTTTCCCAAAAGATGTTATATATTTAAATTAATCCTCTGACCATTATTGGTTCTATCAAGAAATTTAATTTATAAATGTACCATGTTTTCAATGCGAAAACACAGTTTAATTTTAATAACAACCTTAATAATAATGATGGAAATAAATTGTCAAATTCCACCAAAAAATGGCAGCTGTTATGGTAAAAATAAATATGAAATGAATAATTGTTATGAATCAGCGAAGAATGACTGGAACTATTATGACCTAATAGATCTTGATTATAAAAGTGATAAATTCATGAGAGCACAGTGTTGTCTAATGTGGGAAACTTTTGATTGCCAAATGATTGTAGCACAAAATTGTAATAAACTCGAATACGACGATTTCTATGAACAATGGATAAATGCTACACATTTTTGGACTAATAATGTAGTTTTTTGTAACAATGACTTTCCTTACGGTACACCAAAGTGTGATTTCCCGATATGGATCATTGCTATTTTAATTACTGTTTGCATGTTCATTCTGATTATTGAAGCGTTGCTTATTCTTCGTTATTATAGAAGGAGAATTTATTTATGAAAATATATTGAATATGAAATTTTATAGACATTATTATTCACAGATATTATTTCACATGGAATAATAGAGGAGTAGCTTATCTTATACTCGTGATGCAAATACGGAGATGTTCTTCACCCATTTTAATGAATAAGAACTGGAATTATTTAACTTAAGTTTGTTACATTGAAATGCTAGTATAGAAGCTTCTTTAAAAAGCTTCTGTTTGTTCAAGTTAAAATGTAATATAACCTGACTATTTAATCAGGTGAATTCGGTAATCAATTAAAAAAAATGTTGTGACTTTTTTCACAGAGGTATTATTTAGATGAGAAAGCGTGTAATAATTAACTTATATTTATTAAAATACAGCTTAAGCATAGCTTAAATTTTTAAAACTAGTAAATTTTCTTTAATCACTTTTAAAAAAAACTACATGCTCATTGAAACTAAGCTTCAATTTAGTATCAATCTCTTGGAAAAATTTAGGAAATTAGCATTTCAATAGACAAATAACTTGTTAAATAAATGAAATTTAATTGACATTAATTACTAAACATTGAATATTAAATTTAGCTGAAACTTAGTTTTTCTGATGGGGGAAGTACGTTTGAGAGGTAATCCGATATCGACTTAAAAGTATCGTTGTTTTGTAGATTTCGAAGTAAAAATTCAAAATATTTATCAAAAAAATTCCAATGACCTTTCGCCTTTCTTATATTGAATTTTTAGTGAAAATAAACTGTAAACTTTTATTCTTCGCTCATAAAATTGCATTCGAATTTTGTATTCAGTCATATTGTTTAATTAGAGAAAAATTTACAGTTTGAAAACAAGTTAATTTATTTGAAAAGCGATTAAATTAAAAAATTTATGAAATTAATATTGAAAAATTTAGTCAGTCTACATTCAATTGATTTAACTTATCAATTTTTCCAAAAAATATAATATATATATTTCAATTAAAACATAATTGAAAATAATAAAACTTCTGAAATTCTTTTGTATAAGATCACCGTTTTAGTTTTGAGTCTCCATGAATCTGGTGATTATTTTTTCGAAACCCATATATGACCAGAAACTTCATTTATGTAGAGGACTTTTGTCAAAAGGATTTGAAATTATTTCGAGTTAAAATATTTTTTGAACATTTTTAAAAAATCCTTCCGAAAACCCACTGCGAAAAATGACGTGTCATTTTTGTATCAATTTGCTCTACGAAATCTGGCTTAACTAAAATCTAAGAAGCATATGAATCTATAGAGCTCAAATTGACGATTTGAAAACTTCAAAAATTTCGATCATACGCCCACCCGTTTTAGAGATACGACCACTTTCGTTTCCAACAAATTCTTAAGCTTTCAAAATTTTTCGCAAATTTGAACAAGTGGGCGTATCTGGTAAGATCAGGTGATCGTATAATTGAAAATTAGGAAATTTTAAAACTGTCTCATCCTCCACTTACGATTTGATCCAGTTTTCGATTTCATTGAAGGTCCGCCTAAATGAAAATCGAATGAACGGTCAATACATTCTTAAAGAACTGTAAATTTGGCCGTCTTCTTATAATATGCTTGAGTTTTAATAGTCCGAAACTTTGATACGTCATAATTATAATAAAAAATTTATATTACAGCTTATTATTTTAATATTTTAAAATTCAATAAATGAGAGGTCTAACAAGGTCATTGGGATTTTTTGAATAAATATTTGGGATGGTCCCTTCAAAAAATTTTAAAAAAGCAATACTTTTAACATGATATCAGAGTTTCGCTTAAACGTACTTCCCTTGTGAGAAAATCGAAACTATTTTCTGTCAAAATTACATTTCATGACAGAAAATTCAAATGAAGGTAATATAAAAATTTTTTATTTGGAATTTAAAAGTGATTGAAGTAAAGTAATGTTCTATAAAATATTAAAAACAAAAATCGACGATATAGCATTTTTCTATGGTTCAGTGCTCAATAATAGAAAATTAATTTTGTGTAATTTTCCTTCAATAGATGAAAAGTAAAAAAACTTAAGTTTATTTTAAAAGGAGCTCAAATAAATCATATAATCTATTAACTTTTACTTTGCTTTCTTTATCAACTGGAAAAGTAAACATATCTGTAATAATTTTCAATTAACTCAAAAATTAAGTTTCTCATATAAATGCATATTCAATTAACTTTGCAAATCGATTGAGTATGTTGTAAAATAAAAAAATTCGAATTGCATTCTTAAATTCAATTTGATCGTAAAAAAGATTACTTTGGGAAGCTTTTAAACCAAAATAAACAGACTGATAATGAAATGGCATACTTATTTAAAAGATCAAGATCATTCGGGCTATTTATTTGTCAATTGACTAGATCTCAAAGTGAGCTTTTGTAAACAGTTTCGGATTAACTTTTGTCAAAATGAAATTTTTCAATTGTTCTTTAATTTTAATATTATTGATCTATTATTCTCCAATTTCTAATGCTTTATTAAAGTTTGTTCATAATAAGAAAAATTGTTGTTGTTGGCCTAAACAAGCTTATTATTATGATGACTTACCTTATAAAAGTGTAAATTATGTGCTGTCAAATAAGTTGATCAAACCAATTTGGCCACTATTCATAATCAATCGCAAACTTATAATTAAAAAGCCTGCAATTCGTATCATAATCGCACATCTTATGAGCCAATTTGTAGCTCTCAAGCAGTCAATCTCTAATTCAATTGTTTTCTTATTAACGCCTCAAAAAAGTAAGTTTTTTGTTATCTAATGTTGAATTAATAATTCAATCTTGTTATAATGATGATAAATCATGCATCAGGTTAAAATTTCAATATTCTACATTCCGGAATGTATCTCGCATTATGATGATATTTAATATTGTAGACTTAATTTTATTTACAGAAAATGTCTCGTTTTCTCTTCATTTCAACAAAGATAAACCTGGATCACCTTTGCAAACATCGACTTCTCGAGTTTTCACTATAACAGACCTTGAAGACTCTGAAACTCCTAGTATGAAAATATATAATTTTACGGAAAAATTAGATGGTTCCTCTTATTTCAAAAATGCTTCAGAGATCAATGAAAAGTAATGAGAAAGAGAGCATTCTTCCCTTCATCATTTCAACAATTCATCTATAATCTAATAACAAGTAAAACGAATTTCGAATTTTAAAGATCCAGTACTTTATGTAACAAAGAATTTCAATAAACTGTTACAAATTGAAGAACAATGAACTGATCAAATATTGAATAAAAATTTTAACTATGTGAATCAAAATAACATATATTTTAATTAACTTATTCGTAATACAGTCAAACCCGTTTATAGTAAACCCGCTTATAGTGAACTCCCGCTTATAGTGAACACTACACTTTGGACGGAGTCCTGAGTCTATTAAACCCCTAGTGAAAAGTATGGTTATAGTGAACCCGCTTTTAGTGAAAACCCGGATATAATGAACACTTTTCTGTGAACCAATACAGTTGAAACTCTTTATTAGCAAGTCCTATATAAGCAAAATTTCGATTTTAGCAGTGATTTTAAGAATAAATTAACTCCTTTTATTAAAATAGGCTTATTTTTGTTCCATATAAGCAAACCCTTTATAAGCA
>JAQFXV010002017.1:0-11501 GCA_034694065.1 Camisia spinifer | reverse complement strand
ATGGTCTCATTGAAACACTCAAAATGAAATATCTTTCAATTCGATATCAGATTACCGCTTAAACGTACTTCCCTCGTGAGGGAATGGATCAATTTTCTTAAATTTTATTTCCAGCAAGAATCAAGTTAAGGATGTTATGAGAATGCTATTCTTGTCATGAAATGTAGTTCATAAATCACAAGGAATTACATTTCATACGTGCAATAGGAAAAAGATTTCTTCGACAAGAAACTCAAAGTTATGCATTTGAAGGTCATTTTTCTATTTATAAGGAAGTTGTTATGGTTAATATGTTGATCAAAATAATTGGATCAATAATTCAGGTTAAACTCACAAATCACATATAATTCAAAACATATAAATCAAAAACAGTATTCTACATGAGCAATATGTCATAGGGTTCGAAATATTATCTATTTATTTCTTAAATTAATCCCAAAAAGTGATCACGACTGAAACTCATAATTTTTGAAAGTTATGTTGGTCTTCGTTATAATGAGTGTGAGTATTTTATGCCTAATTCATAATTAATTTACTCGATTCTTGTATTCATTCATTAATACACACTTTGATAAAAATATTTGATGAAAATAATGACTGTGAAAAGAATATCAACTTGTGATTAAGAAACAATAAAAAGCAAGAATGTAATGAAAGTGACTAAACGTGTTTCTCTCAATTGTTTTGATCGCTTTTACATATATAAAACATTCCCTTTCAGTCTTTTACTATAGATCATTAATAGTTTAACTTAATAAGTTAATTACAATAATGATTAGTCGAAGTCCAAAGTGAAATCTTAAAATTCAATTTAATTTCTAGTCTTCGTTTTCATGAGAGAGAAGAATGTTTTTATAATAAAAGATGTCAGCAAAATAGTCAAAACCTGCTATAAAATCGATTTGTTTATAATATAAAACTAAGCTAACATATCAGTACCATTAGTAGACTTTTCCGATTGAGGCGAAATTCACCCGCTTCTGAGTAGACGAATCGACTTTTCCCTTTTGAACAGACTCTTAATTCAAAGAAGAAATATCGCTCACATTCACATTTTTCACTTAAACAAATAGAAAAAATTAGACAAAATCATAATTATAGAAATAATATTTATTTTAACTTTTAAAGTGTAAAAACTCATTAAGTTTTGAGCCATAGAATGATATTTTAATATAAATTAATCAATTTGTTTCTCTACCAAATTTTTTCTATTAATATCAAGAATTTTATTTTTTGTGCCGAAAATGATTAAAATTCTTAAATTCAAGAATATTTTTCTCCTTCGCTAAACTAACTCGAAGTTTAAGAATAAATAAACAGAAAAATTTCTGATGTGTCGCACGGTTTATATATTCAAGTTTGTATGATTGGATGTGCACTCATTTATCTATTTATTATTCTTCGAAAATCAACTTCAAATATTATTTACATAATAATTTAGAAGTAATGCATTCCACCCAAACTTTTAAGTCAATAATTTTAAGGGTAAGTTATTTTCTATTGAGATCTTGATTAAGCATTCTCTGCAATTTTAAATTCAAATATTTATTTTTGTATAAAATATTCTTTTATATATTTTAAGTGGTATTTGAGCTGAATCTAAATTATCACTTCCTAGATATCATGTTTAATGATTTAATTTTCATTATATTTATCTTTGAATAAGTTTAAAATTAGAAAACTTTATATTTTATAAAAAGTTGTATTTATATAGAGAATAAAAAACATGATTTGTGGCAAAATAATCGATAAAATATTTAATTTAAAGCACGTGTCGGATAGTAGTCATGCGTAATATTTTGATATTAGAAATATTTATATTTTGGGTCAATAGGTTTATTATACCAATATATTGATGTCTGTTTTATAAGTTTTTATAAAAAAAACTCAATGAGCTAACACTTATCTCAAAGCAAACATTATTATAATTAATTTATATTAAGCTTGATTACCATACTATGCATTTCTCCAATAATGTTCATTCTCTTTTCTGCTGAGCTAATACTTAATTTTTATTTATTAATCATTTCCGCTTTTTTATCGCTTGTTATTAGAGTCTGTCATAAGACATGATTTCAATATTTTCCATTATAATTATAATCTTCTATAATTATAATTATAGAGATAGTTGAAAACTTGATCAATTTGATTGATTATAATTTTTTTTTCTTCAAAACACCCAAAGTGTGATCACTCAAATCATTTCGCATTTTCGAACATAACTTTGATTCTATGTTTAAATTTGAATGCGATTTTTATTGAATTTAAGACGTGATCTAAAAACAAGCTAATACAGCATTATAACTTGTGTTCGAGCTAACAGCAGATAAAAAATCCCTTAACAATCCAACAATGGTAGTATATTTTATTTATTTTTAAAAAAAAATTTGGACTTCTAATTGTTGATGACGGACAAACAGACATGAATAACGAATCTATAAACTTGTTTTTCTTCAAACACAAGTTAAATATCATATAAAAGTATCAATTAATCTTATGAGATTTAGTTGAATGATAGTTTTTGCAATATATTTGTATATATACACTATATTCTGAGCTCTACATTTTGATCCATTGATGGTTAGTTTTTGATTTGCATTTCATAAATGAAATTTCGATAAAAAAATTAAATCAGTCATAGTTTAAATGAGATATGAATAATGCATAAAAATAATCAAACAGTTAAGATTGTCAAATAGTAGTTATAACTAAATTATGTCACGTCTATATTTATTTGACTGTATTTTATTTTTTACTCACTTCAAAAATTTATAGAGAGTTCGGATACTTAATAAAAATGAATGTGTCCATTAAGTAATCAAAAGTCAATTATAAGCCTCACTTGAAAAACTTCGAGACAATAAATGAGAAAATGAGTGCCAGTCAACAAGTTTAAAAGACATAAGCATTATAAGCTATTTTTCTCTGCTTTTCGTTTGTTTTTGAGATAATAATATAAACTTGGTAAAAAAATATATTATGTGTTGAAGAAGTACAGGTAATGTCATAAATAAACTGTTATTGCATTTATTTTTTAACTAAACAATACAACAACAGCTATAATAAAATTTGGTTTACAATTCTTCTCCTCTAAAGCACAGACACATTCGATTATATTTATTCTTGTTTTCCAAACAATACAATCTTAATCTATTTATTTCAAAGTTTTCACCATAATAGTTATCTCACAACATAATTTGATAATAAAAGAATTATGATTTCAAGTAAATATGAAAGTAATTTATTTTCCATTACAATGAACTAAAATGTTGTGTAAAAAAGATAAGAAATAATAATAAACTCAAATTTATACAGATTGAAAAAATTAAAGCTTA
Organism: Camisia spinifer; assembly: GCA_034694065.1. NCBI lineage: Eukaryota > Metazoa > Arthropoda > Arachnida > Sarcoptiformes > Camisiidae > Camisia > Camisia spinifer. Next base: position 8,166 of record JAQFXV010002017.1, on the reverse strand, counting down.
ATTTGAGCTTCTATTTTGGTGTCTATCAGAGCAAAACTGATGAAAATTTTATTCAAATAGTTAGGAATCGACCCGTGAAGTAATAAAACTTTACAAAGATTTTTACTGTTTTCACTTTGAGTCAATTCGAAAAACTTAAATATTAACAAAGCAATCATATGGAAACGGAAAGGGGTGTGTTCGACACGAATGGGTGTAACTCATAGATTCTTTTCTCGAAAAACAATCAGATTCCTCTTCAATATAAGTTTGATATCATTCTTTATAACTTAATTAAGATGCAATTTTGAATAACGGTGAAAATATATCATGAAAATATATTACATAACGCGTCATAATGAGAAAAGATTCTCATTTCAAACTGAATCGTGATTCGTTTGCAGTGAAGATATAAACTATAGAATAATTTGGATGAAATACTTGTATAATATATGCATAAAAGCATTTTTTAGTCATTATTATATAAGTCAAGATGTGTTACACCTTTCGAAACAAAAACGAAGAGAAAAATATAATAATAAGTTCTGTCCGTCTATTTCAGGTCAATTGATGATTATAATAGAGGATTAGGTTTAGGCGTATCTTTTGTTCTATTCTTTTAAGTTTGTTTTTTATTTTGTACTAAATTTTTAATAAATTTTTCTAAATATTCTTTAAATATTAAGCTTATTGTTATCCAGCTCTTAAACTTATTTTTTTTAATAGAAAAAAGAGTTGCATTGTTTTAAATCCGGTTCACGCATAAGACTAGACAGAGCTCAAGCTAGAACTCATGCATTGTTATTAAGTTTGATTTTTGTAATGACTTACTCTTCGACACATATGCTCTTTAAGCAAAATACTCTTACATTTCCAAATCAAGATTTATTTATTTCAAAAATGAATTAGAAATGAGAATTCAAATTCAATTTCTATTCACTTGAATTCTTTAATATATTTCAAGATACTTTTCAAACATAATAAGATTAAACCCGAATTCTATCTAATATTTACATAAAAACTTTCGTATACCGAAAAAACTTAAACATTAATTTCAATTTTTATTTGAGTGTTTGTTTTGACTCAATTAAAACTGCATTATTTTGCATAAAAATTATAAAAGCGAGACTTTTCAACATTTCATTTTAATTATTATTTTCATGAATATTAATGCATACCTACACGACCGGTATTTTTCATGTTAATGCTTGTAATTTAGGCAAAACTATAGCTGAAGCTCATAATTCATTATTTAAAATTATATATTGTTATACTTTGTGACAAATAAGTTGTGAAAAAATGAAGCATATATTTGAATAAATTATATACTCTTGAACTCAAAAATGGATCGAAAAATGTTGGCTAACTTTCAAATCATGAATTTGTCGATTTTTTATAATGTTGAAAAATATTCATCTGAACAATAATATGTTATGCAGAATGAAATTCGCATTGCGTTGAAATTTATCGATTTAAATATGCAATGCCAGGAAGTTTTCTATTATAAAATAAAAAAGATTTTTTGTGGATATGCATCACTTCGCTGTCAATTCAAACTATGAAATGTGAAACTACATATCATATATAAATCATTGAAAGCTATAGAACTCAAATCAACAATAGAATTAAAAGATATTCTTCAATAGCAATGAATCCATATTATGTTACACCCAATAAATTTCGAGCAATAGTTAGCGACAGAAATTTAGTATTAAATTGCTTAACAAGTATAAAGTGTCTGTAATTATATTCTACTCCTTTGTTAACTTTATAGCTATGCAAAAGTTTCGATATTAAGTAACTTTTCTTCTCCACTGATTTTACTATAATATATAACAATGTCTTTTCTTCTAATTCTTTATCTTGTTTTTATGCACAATCACGAGTCTAATTTCTTCTTAGGAAAGATGCGCATAATTATTATCGCCGACGAAGGAGTTGTTTTGTTTTTCTATTCTTTTTCCTTGAACTTAAGTCTCGTTTCAGTGAAAATGTCAGGAAATGACTGCATATATTTCGTTAAGTTTTCAGCATTTCTTTCAAAAGTGTTTTGAAAGTTTAATCATTAAATATGTTTTGACTCATTTTATTCAATGTTCGTTTCGTGAAAAAACGCTCAATTCTTAGTAAGAAAAGTTACTTTTGTATTGCCATTAAATATTTATTATGTATTTTTATCGACTTCAATATTTAGTTTTCTTATTATGAGTGTTTATAATGGTTTTATGTTTCTTTTGTTTATGCATTTTTTCTCAAGCAGTTTATGATCGAATATTTCGCTCAACTAAATAATGAAAGTCATTATAATTATAGACTTGTTATTGTTGAGTTAACCTCAAGAATGCTGCAATTCCTGATTTTTCCCCTCAATAATGACCTGTAATTTGAATGTATTTAAATCCTAACTTTTGTTAATTGTTTATATACTTTTCAATTATAGTTAAATTAAATTCATTGACATTTATATCATTTCGTTTTTTAACAGACTGAGAATTGACCGAAAAATTTATACGAAATTTAATTTTGACTCAAAAATGAGTTGAAAATAATCAAAACTGAATTGTTTTGTTTTTTTTATACATGCAGACTATTTCTCAAGTTTTTCCCTTTCTCTCCAGTTCAATGAGTTTTGTAATTCGATAAGAAAAGAATTAGTGAAATGAAAGTAATTTTCAAAGCATAACAATAGAGAAAATAAAGCCTTTTCTGGAGTGTAACTGAAGTAAACGATTCAAAAATTGAAAGCAAAAAATTGCTTATCGATGTGTGCGAAACAAAGAGAGTGAAACTTATCATAATGTTTTTTGTCTGAAATATTATAATTTGACTGAACTTGACTACAAAGTTTTCACACGAAATGAAAACACTGAACATCATTGAGGAGTTTTTATACATTGCTTACAAAACCCTGATTTTATGCTTTAAGAAATATCACGCAATACAAAAAACATTTAGTTTAATGCGAAACCGTTTTTTCATACTAGGAATAAACCTATCATTCATAGAATCATGAATTAGTTCATAATAAAAATTATAACTGAACCCTATAGTTATTATTTTCCGTAAGCTATTATTCCATCACACGATTGATAAGTTGTATAGATTTTTTTATTCTTCTGAAAAGCACTGAAATGACAAATCATATTTCATTTCCTGTACAATTTAAATTTTTTCGTTTCAATAGAAATTATGTTCGGGACGAATATTTACACTTATAAAACACTAATTGATCCCATTATTAATATCCAGATTCAAAAGCATAAATTAATTGTAGAGTACTTTAAATGAATAACTCTTTTATTTTTATTGCTTTAATATCTATAATCATAACTTTTTATAGTGATATACTTAATGATTACATAGAATTATTCAATTAAAAATTTTTATATACATTTGCACGCAATTCATCTGTTATTTTAGTTTTTTTAGCTTTTCACATTTGATAGAAATCATGTTTTTCAATACACAAGAATAAAAAAAATAATACAATAAAACTGATTTATATTTTCATTTTAGAGTAGAGTTGCAAAAAGTATATATCGATTCGACAAAAGCATTGAAAGGTCACTATTATTTTCTCTATCGATTTCTTTTGTGCCATCACATGAACGCTAATATCAGTCGAGCTTATTATTTGTTCAGTAGATTATTTTAACCAATGTTATCAGTATTAGTAATATTATTTGTGTGCATTTATTTTCTTTCTCGTTAGTCATTATGTTTCATTTTTCTCATTTTTTCTAATAAGCGAAACAATAAAATTTAATTAAATTTTTTTGCCATAACTTTGAGATAAACACGACTTTACTTCTATGCTTAGTCTGAAAAAATAATTTATCTTCATTTTCATCATATTTTTTCTTTATTCCTTTGAAAATGAGAATATATTCACCCACTCTTATACTCAGCTTATATTCTACTGGAATAGAAATCTTTTCATTTAACACAAGTGAAAAACTCATTTTTATTCAACTTAATCGACTCTAAAATATATATACAGTCAAACATTTTCCTAATTAAGGAATATTAATAGAAAGATTGTGAAAGTATATTATTTCAAATACCAAATTAATGCTCTGAATTCAGAATCAAACAAACAAACAAAAGCCTCAACTAATTCATAACTTATTCAAGTATGAGATTTACAGATATTAATATTTTACTCATTGTTTTGTGTGTATGTGATTTGAATGCATAAAACTGTTTTCGAATTCGGTGCAACTTTACTATTAAAAGCTGAAAACTGAAACATCGATTTTCTACTAATGATAAGCTTTCAACGGCAACATTCATGTTCTTTCAGTCATTTCGTTTAATAAGTATTAAATTAGGAAATTATTCATCATTAGAAACAAATTTTTATGTTTGAATATTTTGATCGATTTTATAAAAAACTTATTAATTTTGAGGACATTTTTACCTAAGATTTTTAGCTGAAACATGTTTTAATTTATAATTTCTAAAATTTATTCACACACTGACGGGGGGAAGTACGTTTAGGCGAAACTCAGATATCGATTCAAAACTGTTGTCGTTTTTCAGATTTGAGAGTAACAATTCAAAACATTTATCAAAAAAAATCCAATGACCTTTCACCTTTCATATATCGAATTTTAATTTTTACTGAAAAGAAACTGTAAATTTTTATTCTCATCTCATAAAATAGCATTCGAATTTTGGTATTCAATCCTATTGTTTAATTGAAGAAAAATTTGCAGTTTGAAAAACAATTTAATTTACTCGAAAAGCAATTAAATTAAAAAATTCATGAAATAATTATTTAAAAAATGGCCAGTCATCATTTAATCGAATTTTCAATTTTCTCAAAAAATGTGATCCGTATATCTTAATTAAAACATATAATTAAAAGTAATAAAACTTCTGAAGTTCTTTTGTATTAAAGAACTGTAAATTTTGTCGTTTTCGCATAATATGCTTGAGTTTCAATAGTCCCAAACTTCGATAAGTCATAATTATAATAAAAATTTGTATTACAGCTTATAATTCAATTATTTTAAAATTCAATAAATGAGAGGTCAAAGGTCATTGGAATTTTTTGAATAAATATTTGGGATGGTCCCTTCAGAAAATCAAAAATAACAATACTTTTAACACGATATCAGAGTTTCGCTTAAACGTACTTCCCTTGTGAGACCAATGCTATTTAGTCCTAATCCTATCTCGAATTAAAATTGAATCTGGTATTTATCAGAGAAAATTATAACAAATTAAAGTTTTATAAAAAATTTTAGCTATATTACATCAATAAATATTTTATTAAACATGGTATTCATACACACTCATATTATTCTTTTAGATAGCTTCACTAATTATTACCTATTGAACTTTATCAATATGTTGATTTATATTTATTTATTATTTTATTTATTCAATTTTATTAATGGACCCAAAATTTCGAAGGAAATTTCAAAAATTCTTAATTATAAGGTGAATAATTTTCATATAATAACTTATAGAAAATATACTATGAATTGGTGTGAATTTAATAACATTTAAGAATCCATTTATACTGAATCCTTTTCACTCAAACATAAAATATCATATCATGACATATCATTTTTATGAGTCAATAGTTAAATGTTAAACCATTTCTTTAATAATACGGTCAAGAATTTGATAAAATCATATCATGTAAGCCATTCCTATCATGTTCTTTCAAAGTTTGATGACAGGAATTACACGAATAAAATACCTTTAAAAATGGGCTCAAATGAAGGGAAAAAGCTAAGCGTTAATCAATAAAAAGAGGAGTTTAAACGTTTTTTTCCGTATGAGTCATATAATGCTGTGGAAGAAATTTGTGGGAAAGAATATCCTTCGGTTTTCTTTGCTCTCAAATATTTTCAGGCTTTGAGATGAAGACGTATTTAAGAGATTTAATCTGACGTTTTTCAGAGCGTATGATTGCTATCTCTTGAGTGTTTACATCACTTTACTCTATTCGTATTCATTTATATTAGAATTTTCAAACCTCTCGAGCAATGCTAAAGTCTGAACAACAGTCAGCAAAATATTTGATCAAATATTGATAGAATGAGATTTCAATAGTTTGGAATAAGTTATATTGATTTTTTCGTTTTCAGCTCGCGAAATATTCACACCACATCTTTCTGATACAGATCTAACCAAAAATATTTTATTAATCTTTTTAAATAGGGTTCGAAAATTTGTCTCAATATTTATAGAATATTTCTCTCTGTTTCTCTGTATGTCATCTTCTTTATCAAGTTTTTTTTGCAAGTTTTGATATGTAAATTTTAAAATTTTAAATGCAAATATGAAATAGAAAACTAGATTAAGATAAGAAAACTTTTAGATGAATAATTCATTAAGTTCTGGTTTCTGAAAATTTTTATTATATTAATTATTTATTTTGAAAATATTCAAATGAAATCAGAAGTGAAACATTTCACTGAATTGCAAGAATCATATCTAACTTATATAAACTCTACATTATTAAAAATGGATCATCAAACTAATCATGATAATCATTCTTTGGATGAAAAGATTGATTAAAGCTTAAGAATTTGCGATTAGTACTTAGTTATTAGTGACAATCATATAAGAATTGAATGAATTTGTACATAGAATTATGCATTTTCTGGTTTGGTAAAAGGTTACATACAAATCAAACTATTTTGTGAGTAATATTTAGAAAAAGAAAAAGTTTATATACAATCTTTCTTTCTCCAGCAATAGAGAGAAACAGTTGGAAACTAATATAAATAACGCCAATCCAAAAAATAATAATAAAAAGACGTTAAGAAACTCAGTAGAGAAGCTCTAGTGTTTCAAGAAATAATGTTTTTAAGCAATAATAATTTTCATTATATAAAGCATTAATAAAGCGGTTCTGTGTAGATATTGTATATAAAAAGTGTATAAAATCAATATATTTATACAATACTTTGTGTATAATAGTTTGTGCAGCATTTAGTGCCTAAAATACTGTTTATATATGGCATGGATGATGAGTGGGTGATACTTATGCTCCTACCCTACCACTTATCAACTAATTTTAGCCTCAAAAATTGTTTTTCTTCAAAATATTCGAATTTATTTTACAAATTATTAGCAAAAAATTCAATTATATTGTAGAAATTTTCACGTAAAAAGCTTACAAGTATTGTAAGATGATATGAACATTATTTTACTGCTCTTAAAAACTAAATTATCTGAAGAAATGAATCATAATTTCTGTTTTACTAAAAATAGAGAATTTTTAAAAATTTGTTGAATTTTGTTTTCGAAATTCAAATTTGATAATGAACAATTAACAACGAACAATTGCATGGAAAATAGTCTAAAATCGATCAATTTATAATCTAATCTAAAATTGATGATTTATTGGAAAAGACCCCCCTTTAGCTCTATCCCTCGCGCATTCTCGCTGTCGAACATTTAATTCGACCCTATTTTCAATCGCTTATAACATCAATGGACTCATCTTCCAATCACTTTTACGCTCTCGTGAGTGTCTATTGCTATTCACGATTCACAGCATTGGAAATCTTTGTTCCATTCGCTAAAGTTGTCTCTCACTCACTAACACTCTATAGTGTTACACAATAAGAGAGATCCCGCTCAACATCCACTTTGTTGATGAAGGTTTCGCTTGGATTGTGACTCACATTCATTATTAAGTGACGCGAATCAGTTATACACTACATAAATATAGTATATAAATCTTTATACCAGTATTCGAGTGGAATCTGAAGTTTTTCTATCCTATTGTTTAAGTTACTGGAAATATATGTGTTTGCATTACTCTCTGTCAGTACTGTTTCGATCGGAAAACTAGTAAAAACATTTTTATTCTTCAGTATTTTTATACTTGAGAATAATCTCTTTTTCAAGTCGTAAAATACTTCTTTAGGTAAGTTTTGGGTTTTATTTGTTCAATAAAAACTAAAGCGCGGATAATAAGCACAAAATATTTGCCAAAAAAGTGCTTAAAAAAGCATGAAATTAAGCACGTTTTAAAAAATATTATTCTAATTTCTAACGTTTATTTATGCATCAATAAAATCAGTTAATACAATAATTTGTATTACAATTGATAATCATCATATATTTAAGGTTTTCAATTGTGAAACTTTGACGTTTATCGGATAAAATAGACTTATATTTTGAAAAACTTCTCTCAACGTCACATGAAGTGATGGG
>JAQFXV010002016.1:0-11502 GCA_034694065.1 Camisia spinifer | reverse complement strand
AAATGTTTGGTCCACAATTAGCTTTAATTTATAATAAAAACTCGAGTAGCTTGGTGGAAAATTGGAAAGGGGCAAAAGGGGGCATTTATCTTATTGAAAGTATAAATTTCGTCACATATTTTAGGTATTTTTATGGAATTTTTCAAAATATTCCAAAAAATGAGTACTTAAGTGAGAAAAAATTTCTCTCAAATTCAATGAGTTATAACCCGAAATTCCAAAAATCTTGGATCTGGAATCCTTCAGAGCATTACACTTTGTCCATGTATTATAAGCTCAATCTTTAATTATTGTTTTAAAACAAATGTATTTAATATAAAAAATAAATCCATTTCAGTCTTACAAAAATAAACTTTTGCTGAGAAATTATTGACATAAAAGTTATTAATCACAGTCATAATGAGTATAAAAATTTTAATTATCATAAGCCGAAAGTCTAGTAGAAGTGGTTGAAGTAGAGTTCAAAGGCTCGAGTCTTTTTCTCGATATATAAGAAATTGTTTGATCAGTAGAAACAGTTAATGATTTATTGAACTGGATGTCTGACTGTTGAACAATCCATTGTAATATACGATCGCGTCTACAGATCGAGTCCGGATCCAAATTACAATTAGTCAAGAAATTTGGTCCGAATTTGTTATGAGAATAGCATTGACATACTTTATGACTACTGATGCAAAAGCTGACAATAGATATTATAAAAGACAAAACGGAAAAAGTTAACATTAATGAATTAATTAAAATAGTTGGAGGATTGTATATGAGCTGTATTTTATCATTTTTAGCAATACTGTAAATGCTCTCATAATTGTTATCCTGAATCACAGAATTGACAACTATTATAGATAAGGCTCCGGTCACTCCTATTGTAATTAGAGATGAAAGCATATAAATATAGAGCTGACATGTGCTATGAGGACGACTTCCAGATATTATTGTAATTAAACCGTTCACTATAACCCACACACCAATCCATGCTTCACAATATACAGTTGATAAAGTGCTATCAGTTTCGATGAGAGCGTATACAAAGCCGAAAATACACAGAATTACTCCACAAGTAGTCAAAGCAATTCCTAATCCAATGACCAATTTGATTGAATAATAATGCGAGCGATTAATAAGTAAAGCTTGAATTCTGCTTTTTGTTGGCACTGTTGGTATAGTTGGCACTGCAGGTACACAGCATTCAATTCGCTTTAGACTCATCTGATCAATCAGTTATTCAAATATTAAAAGCAATCTTTCCTCTTCAATAAAAGCACAATTTATAGATCATTCTTACCGTTAAATAGTTGTGATCCGACATCCCTCATGACACTTACTTATTATACTTGTAAGCACTTTAGACAACATTATGCTCTCTCAACGACTCGTTCGCCTTCTTTTAGCTAACAATTTATCGAAACGACTCTTTAAATTTAGGTCATTCTCATTATTTCTTCTAAGAGTTGACCTGTTCTACTGCTTCTGAGATTTCAACTTCTTCTCGTTTTTCTAACATAAGATTTTTGCATTTCTGGGTCAAGGCTTATATAGTTGTTTATAAGGGTTGTTGAGTTTTGGATCTTCTAAGCAGTCAAACTCGAGTTGTGAACTATTTTAGAAAATCGAACGATAGCTCACTAATTGACTAAAAGCTATAAATCATAATAATTATTGAAAGATCTATTTTTTGGGGATATACTGAAAACCTACGCATCCAAACAGTTATAAATGCCAGTAATTCTGGTTTTTATAACAATGTTTTCATAACTTTTTCTTCAAGGATGGGATTTTTGTTCTTTTAATTCAAGTATAAAAGTTATCGCACTATAAATCAGGGCTGAAAACTGAGTCCTAATAATTCTTTGAACACTAACTCATTGCCTTTTATCTAATTCAAAGTTTTGTGGAGTTTCTCCTTTGAAAAGAGACATAAAAAGTTCAGTAATGAATAATTGTAATGTCTTTAAATAAAAGAAGTTGTTTTGCAAAAGGCGAGTCTTCTCAAGAAAAGCTCTCGACCCGAGGCTTGAATCAGAAAGTCCGGGATCTGACTGAGAGGTAGTTTTATTTTTCAATAAGAATAAAAATACAATTTATTTTATGAAATTACAGAGTATTTCCTTCAGAACTTCTGCAGACTTATTATAGTCTCATTTATAAAACAGAAATTATTTGTCAAATAAAATCGTGTTCAATAACAATGAGGCTATTTTTACGTCGATTCATATTTTATATCTTTGAAAAAGATCTTTTTTGTTGATAAACATATTAATCACTTAATAAATTCAATCCAAACATGTCTGAAAAAAATAAATGATCTGAAACATGATAAGTTGTTGTAATGAAATGAAGGCGATTCCCATTGAAATATATTGTGTGAACTTTAATTAATAAATTGTGTTAAGGCTCTAATTTTTGTAAACCCATTGTCTAATTTAGAGGTTAACAAATAAATTGGCGAACATTAAGACAAGTTTCTTCTGTTTTTTGCTATACTCACCATTTAATTATACTTCTATTCAGTTCGTCGATCATAGCTTTTATTTTTAGGGAATAAAACAAGTTTTTCCTCAACTGTGAAATTTATTATAACACGACTTTCATATGACTATAACTTAGAGGCAATTCACGATTGAAGATTCTTTGGGTGTTTATCTCCTCCTTTGCCAGACAGTGAGATATTTATTAATGGGTCGACACAGGGATAAAAAATTAGCACTGATTCAGGACATTAAAAGACTGATAAGTTTAATGATATTGAATAAAAAGAATAAATTCGCAATTAATATAGGATAGCGATAAAAAGCATTCACACTTTGAGTCTTTAACACACATTTCAAATTTAATTGAATTTTATTTTTCATTCAAGAATTTTGACTTTTCAGAAAAATCAAAATACAGTATAACCTCATTTTGAGTTCATTGAAATTCTTATTGAAACAAAAGTAGATTTACAGACAAATTATAATTAATAGCAATCAATTAGAATATCGGAATCCATTAGTGAAGCGGACAGAATGTCGTCCAAAATACTCAAATCGGGTGAATCTTCGCTTCCGTTTAGTATTATTACATTTGTGTCAAAATTCAAAATCAAATTAAGGATTGTTTTTCTGTCGATAACATTCATTTCATTAAAAATATTAGTGTTTTGTGAATAATAAGTTGAAATCCAGTCATTTGAGGAGTTTTGAGGAATAATTGTTTCTAAAGTCGTTGAATTAGTCTTTGCCTGAAATAAACTGTATTTTTCTCGTAAATAATCGAGTATTTGAACTGATTTGACCTTAACTTTATAGAGAATGGAAGAACTATTGATTATATGATAAATAATATGAAAGAATCCCAACTTATAAAATAAATCAATAGAATAAGAGAATTGTTTTTCATCTATTAATAGAGCAAACAATTTGTGCAATAAGTCCAAGACATTGCACTGGAAATCGTCGTCCAAATCAACGACTGAAACCTTGCAAAGAGTTTGAATCATGTAATTAAATAAGAGTGCGTTTTGTGTTTCTATTTCGATAAAAGACGAGATGTTGTCGTTGAAAGTTTTGATAATAATATTTCTCACGATTAGCTCATCATTTGATAGAAATGATAACAACGATTGGAGGTCACAATTGTTTTCGACACACAATTTGCTAATTTCCTCTTTTGATGTTCTTAAGGATATTGTTATAAGAATAGAAAGAATAGTCGCACGTATTGTTGAACACAAATTATCTCTATTTGTAGCCCATATCGAGAAAACAGATATTATTAATTGGGAACAAACAGTTGTGCGAAGAATCCCATTATAAGTAAGAGTCACGCAATACATAACTTCCAAAACACTATCAATTATTTCCCAATTATTATCATCTATTGTATTGCTCTTTAAAATGTTGTTCAGTTCGTGAATAACTTTAATAATAGAACTATTTTCGTAATTAGACTTTTGCGGACATTCTGTGCTCTTAATTAAAAGCCGCAAACTTTTCAAAACAATAAACTTATAATCATTTGACAATAGGATAAGTAGTTCAGCATAAATATTATATAAATATTCGATTAAATCATTATTTTTAGTCGAATTAAGACTAATCCTTTCTAATGCAGAAAGAGATTGTATTACAGTTTTACGCATTCCTCTACTCTTTTCATTCAATTTAATGTAATTAAAAAGAATATCAACTATTAATTGAATGTCTTTCACATCAAAGCATTTTAGTTCAACTTTTAGTATTTGTTTTAAAGAATAATCGTTTATAGATTTGTTTGAAAAAGTTTCTAAAAATATTTGATCAGTTATCGAAAAATCGAATCGATTTATAAGTTGAGAATTGATAGGAAACGATCCCATACTATAAGTCATCCATTTATTTGCAAAACTTTTATCAAAACTAATAAAATATGTCAAAAACCCAATTAAAGGCTTCAATTGATTTCTTTTCAATAATTCTTCAATAATAATGAGAGCCTTTTCATTAGAATCGACACAAAGTCCTAATGTTTCACACAATTGATAAAGATTTTGATTGAAATTTTGAATCCAAAAGTCAAAGCTATTGATTAAAATAGTGGTCAATTCGTATTTAATAATAAACTCACGTTTAAGTGTTAATAATGAGAGCAATGATTCGCGTATTATATCAATAGATAATGGGTTTAAAGGATTTATAAGCTGTTTAAACACTTCCTCAAAGTTTTTCAAACAATTTTCTTCAACTTTTTGTGATAATAAAACCAATGAATGGTTTAACAAACGTATGAAAAGTAGACGAACTTCTTGTCCAACAAAACGACTTTCAGTTCTATTCATAAATACTAACAATAATTGTGGAAATGATTTAATAATTGTTGAATTGTCTAAACTTGAGCTCAAAATCCAATCACAACCAGAAGAATGACATGAAATATCATTAAGACATTTAAAATATGCGAACTTTAGAGAAGAGTTATTACTATTTATGATATTTTCGGCAAATATTTTAATAAATTGAAGACATTTTAGTTGTGAATCAAAGAGTTGTTCATCTGATAGAAGAGATCCACAAATTCGTAGTTTTGGTAATAAATTGTTTCTAATTTTTTGTTCATTACATTCTTTTAATGATAATTCAATCGATGTCTCAATTATTTCCAAAAGAGATTTCTTATCATTTAATCCAATAATTAATTCATATTTTAAAAAAGTGTATAATTTTTCATAAAGAGTGTCATCACTATTATGTTTAATATATTCATTGATTACTGCTTTGATCGCATTCTCAACTTTTGACAATTCATTTAATTTAACCATTTTTTACACTTAATTAATATTTGAGTATTAATTAATCAATTTATAAAAATATAACGATTGAAAGCAAAGAAACATTTAAGCACTCAATTAAAGCATTGAATTTGAAGGCATTTTAGGCTTAAACCAAAACAATAACAAATAGTAATTTATTATTATTTTTCACGTAATGTTTGTATAGTTTTTAAATCAATTGCCTTTTAAAAAGAGCTCTATTTAGAAATATAAAAATAAATAAAAGTTATAATAATTGCACTTAAATTATATTTATTTATCACATTTATTGCTTATTTTGTACTCAATTTTATTTACTTATATTTTAATTTAATTAATCACTTGATTATTGAGTTTCTCTACAAATTATTCATTGATTAGTGAATTGTTAATCATTTATTATTTAAGTTTCAAACAAATGATTCATCAAAAATGATAATAATTTATGATAAATAAAAATATATGCAAACAATTTGTGTAAATCTTGAAATTTGTGAAGTAATGAGTCATATAATGATGTAATTAATGAATTGAGACAATAATTGACATCAATATTATAATAATTATAAGTTAATAATAAATATGAATTTTGAAATAAATTTGAGAATAATATTATTGATTGTTTTGACATTAAGTTCAATAAATTGTTTAAATGATGGTAAGAATGAAAGTAATATTTGATTGGAATATAAATATAGATATTTGTTATAATAATTATCTAATATTGAAGTTCGAGTTGAAGTTCGAAATGATGGTCCGGGAGTTCTGGACATTCCGATGACTTTTAGAGCTGAATTAATAGGAGACTTATCTGTTGATTATAATGAATATTATTATGTATTCGAAGACAGACTAATATATCCTCGACATCGAGAAGATATGATTAGTAACAGAACTGCAAACTATACTATAACTTATAGATCAAATGAAACCTCGACCGGACATTACTATATGAAAGTACAAGTTTTTGCATATGTCTGGGGTTTCAAAGGATGGCTAATCACTGAAAAGGACAATAAATTTGAATTACAAAGTATTTAATATTTGAAGTTTTGATTACTGAGAACTAATTGTATTAATTAAATGATGAACAGATGGTTTGAGTGGAACCGTAAATATATCACAAGTGGGACTCACAGAGAAAGCATTAAGTAATTCAATAGTAATGACAAACCGAACGGTGACCGCAATGGCAGTTATTAACGATGAGACACACTTTCTAAAGAATGCAACCATACGTTACACATGGATTCTCGATGATAAAACATTTGGTCCCTTTTCATCGTCTCTTTTTAATTATAATTTCACTCAAAATAAAACTTATCAAATAAGAGTTTTGGTTTTGGTTAATATAACTCAACCCGAGCTAAACATTACAAAATTGGGTCAATTTTCGCGTCAAATTAAAGCTAAAAATCAGATAAAAGAGTTTAATGTAAATGGCAATACATGGCTATTAAATGGAGCTCTTCTTCAACTAGACGTGAACTGTACGGGAGGAAGTCCTCCATTTTGGTATTGTTGGGAAATCTTTTCGCAGAAAAAAGCCAATTATTCGTGTTCTGGAGATTTAATATATATTAATAAGTGTTCGTTTCCAATAATGCATTATTTCCCAAAAAATGGGACTTATTTTATAGAAATAGGACTTTCTAATGATGTCGATTATATTAATAAAACAATTCAAGTCAATGTTTATGATAGTGAGTATTCATTCTATTTTTAAGTCTATTTTGTTTGAATTCATTACAAAATTTTATTTGTATTATAAAGTTTTGTAAAAATAGAAAATTTAATATCAAATGTTTTCGAATGAAAAGAACTTCATTAATGTTAGAAATCCAAACTTTGCTATGAATTTGATTTACAATATTATGTTTGACTTTTAATTAATTATTAAATTAATTGATACTTTAAGTCGTTCGTCAGACACAGCTATCATTTGTTATAATACCGATTGTGAGCTCAATATTAGCCATAATAATAGTTGTTGTGGGCGTTGCTTATCATTTACAACAGCGTCAAAGATATAATATTACTCTAGAAATCGCTGACTTTGACTTTCAACGTAATGAAGATCTGAATGAGAAAACATTTTTCGAACGTCTTCGGGAATCATTCGCTAATTCATTGAGAGGAACACTTCATCCCTGCACTAGAGCTCAAGATTATGATGACTTAATTGATGATAACTTAGTTTCAGATCAACCGATAGTTGATAATAATATTACCGCAAATGTTAACAATACTAATAAGTCTTATGGAGTGATAAAATAGTCATAATTTAATGACTTATAATTACTGTAAATAATTGTAATTTAATTCAATAGTTGTTTTTAATCTAAAGATTTAATATTATTTTCATGAAATATATAATTATATTATAGATTGTATTTTAAAGCAAATAAAAAGCAAATTTTATGATAAAAAGTACACATTTTATTAGATCTTTTCATTTTACAAAAGATTTAAATACCTATAACTCAAAAACAATTAATAATTTTAATATAATTGTAATTACAAGAAATGGTATATATTTATAAGTGTACTCTTGAATGAGCTCTAAATTTATTAAATTATGTTCAGTTCCTAATTGTGATTGATTTTATATTATATAATATTATGTGACAATACATTTAAATTTTGAATTCAATAAAATTAAAAACAGTTGAAATTTGAATGAATGTGAAGAAAAGAAAAACTAATCGAATAATCAAAATAATAGTAATAATACTAAACAAACTTTGGTTAAGACATAAAATGACTATTAAATCATTAATGAAGGCCTGACTATAGTTGTGATTGCACTTAAAATTGCACTTAATTTGTTGAACTAATGGGCCATTCATTCACTTAATCTTAATTAAAGAGCGATTCAATCAATACAAACAAAAATCAAATGCAATAATAATCAAATCGAATGATAAGAACAAAATTGACTGAAATAATGATCAATTATTTAACAGACTGTTGACTCGTTTATTCAATCCTTAAACATAAAATTATATAAATTAATATCAGTTTTGATGTGGTTTTAACTCAAAAAGTATTTAACTTTCTGATAACATTATATTAAAAACTGTTAAACTTCTGAATGAATAAAAATGTCAATGAATTGATATAAGAAAGAGAGCTAAATATTAATAAAGTATTATTCATAGAGTGAATCAAATAATTGAAAAAAGAATGAAACTTAAAAATATCACTAAAACTATTTTCGTTGTCTCACGTCTTGTGACTTACTTCCGGTCCGGTCTAGAGTTGCTTTCCTATAAATTACAACAATTTTTCATTTTATTAAAAACTAATTCATTTGACTTACGCTTCAGTATTATTATCATTGTCTGATTCATCAAAATCTGGTTTTATTCTGCGTTTTTCATAAATGAAAATAATAGTACAAAGAATAACAACTTCTCCGACAATGCCTAAGAAAGGCCACAAAGCGCCCAATTTGTCTGCAATTCAATTCATTTTATATTAATTTCTATAACTTTTACAATACTTTTCAAAATAGCATTTAATTCAACTCAATTCTAATACTAATCAGAGCTGTGTTTGAAAATATAAACTTAATTCTCATAAGTATTAATTTTTGGTTCAATTAAACTGTTTTTGATAAGTATTGCACTGAATGCTAAACAATATTAATAAGTTAATAACCTTTAACTCTAAGAAGTATAGTATTATTAGTGGTTGAAATTCCATTCTCTGCTTTACAAACATAATAGAATCTGTCCGAAGGCCTAACATTATCTATAGTCAAAGTTACTTTAGTGACATTCATTCGTTCAATTCTAATGTGTGGGTCAGAATCGTCTTCAGGAATGGGAACCGTTTTAATCAAATGCTTATTTTCCTCATCAAATTCACTTTCATTGAATTTATAAAACCTCGCGTTTGCGTCTCTGTCATAATCAGACTTAACTTCACATTTCAAGAAAAACTTTTCGCCTTCTATTATATTCGCGGACTTATAATTTGTTTTCTGAAATTCTTCAAACGGATAGATCCAGGGCTTGGCTGAAGACAAATAATTAATACATTATAAGTAAACTATAGTTTTCAAATAAATGGATGAATAAAGTGAGACTCACTTCGCACAGAAATGGTTGCATTCTTTTTACCGTCTCCTGTAATACACGTATAATTCCCGATATCACTGAAATAGCAAATAAATAATATGTTAAAAATAATTAAAACAATGAAAACAATTCGAATTAATTTAAGCCCACTTTTTATTGGCTTCATTGATGACAAGCGAATAATCTTTTGAATCTAAAACGACTCTTTGCTTGTCTTCATCGGGAAAATCATTGTAAGGAATGCCGTCTTTGGCCCTAAAATTATTATTATTATCATTGGATTGTTTTAAATATTTTTTCATAACTCATACCAATTAAATTTTCGAGCATTTTCTCGATTGGGTTCGTCTTTAGGCAAATCGCAAACTAATTTTAGACCTTTCTTTTCAACCAATAAAAGCGTTGAATTTGTTATAATTGAGTTTTCTGTAAATTAATTAGAAAACTATTAACTAATATATTGTAATTTCAAATAACTTTCAAATAAGAGAATAAAGCAATAATATTAAAACCAATTTATTCTTTTTCAAAATTAACGTAAAGTTAATAAATTAGTAATAATTTAATTGATTTTAAATTTTTTATTCAATAATACTTCAAATCAATAAAATCTAAAACACTTTTCGACAAAATGTATAATTAATTAAAGTTAAACTGATTTATAAACGAAAAACTAATTTGAATAAAATTCAAATAAAACTTGAGATTAATCATAAAATTAATGGAAAACAATAATAATTTATAAATTATTAACAATTTTGCCAAAAATTTGAGTTTTCGAAGACTTTAATTGAAAAGAAATAAATATTTAAAGTTAATAATTATTTAGTTATGATTATGAAAAAATGAAATCAATATTTGGTGAAGCATTGGATCAATACATGCAATGACATTTTGTTAGTAATTTATTATAGATTTTATCACTGAATTGAATCAATTATTATTTATATCGAAATAAATTAATGTTTAAGATATTTAAAAATCAAATCAAATAAATGAAAATAATGTTTGAAACAGACCTGCATTTAAAATATCGATAATAGACAATAAAATAGATGTTATAAACAATATATTTATATAATTTATATTAAACATCATTTTATTTATTATTATTTAATTTGTTTACTAATTGATTGAAACGCACATTAGTTATAATAATTGAATAAAAGGTGAAAATATGAACACATTTGATAACAAAAACAGTGTTTTGCTCTTAAAGAGTTAAATGTAATCAAAGACTGAATAATAGGTCAGACTTTCTAATAGTGATGAGAGAAATGAGTCGATGGCAAAAAATGTATTGATTTTATTGCATTGAATAAAACAGTTCTCATTCGCTATTAAACTCGAGGCTCTAAATATAGTTTTTTTCGAATAAAAAAAGCTATTCAATTGTTATTCGTTTATTATTATCTTTTTGAAGAATAATTATTATTGATTAATATAATATGAGTCTAATCAGAGTTTTTGAATGCTTATGTTTTTGTAGCTTAAACTGTACAGATTATGAGCATTGTGAAAATGCGTCTATTTATCTCTCTAACTAAATATTTAATAAATTAAATTAAATCTTGAATTATGAATACACAAACACTGCTATGATTTAAATCAAACTAAAGGCTCAGATTTTAACCATTCAAAAATTGAGTTGAAATCGAAACTTCACTTTAAAACTTCTATCAATATTTTCTTATTTAAAAATTGAATAGTCAACAAAAATCATACTTTCGATAAATGATTTCTGTAGAGAATTGCACTTTGGTTTTAAGTGCAAATTATAATAAGATTTGAAATTGAAACCCAAAGTCATATCAACTCAATCTATCTTAAGAGAAAAAGTCCAAAAATAATTCGATAATTCATATAAATTAAGTGAAGTCATTGTTCTTGAAAACATACAGGTATTCCTATCCATGAGTGCGTTTTGCACTCCATTCGATTCAAGTAAATGATAGTTTTGATCATTAGGAGAATAACTTAACTAACTTAAAAGCAGATACAATATTATAGCATCTATAAAAACTTCATTTCTTCAAATTTTTCTATTCTAACAATGGAATGGTCTCATTTGTTGAGCGAATTTCAATCAAATTTCCATTAAATCTGAAAGTTAGCGAAAATTAAAAAATATGATATTCAATAATTTTTGCA
>JAQFXV010002015.1:0-11507 GCA_034694065.1 Camisia spinifer | reverse complement strand
ATTTCGTATGAACAAAGCGGAGAACGGAGAAAGTCCACAAAAAGCGGAGTCTCCGCTTCGGAAACGGAGATATGGCAACCGTACATTCAGTCTATAAATTTGAGTCACAACTTTTATTAGTTGTGTTTTGTCATATCATCTTAAAAATAAATCTTTTTGTAACTCATCTTAATAATAGTTATTAATTCAATAGAAAGGAATTACTATATCAAATATTACTACAATGCCTTATCAGTTAAGATATCAATTTAAACCTTTGAGTTGTTACCTAAACATGAACATTGATTCACACAAGAGAAAAGTATCATATCCATATTTCTGTCTGTTATTGAATAATTGAGATAAGTTTATGATTGTAAAATAACTGCAATTTTGATCGAAAATAAAAATAAAAATCGACATTAGAAATTATGATGATTTGATAGACATTCTTGATTATTGTGACAATTGAATCTTTAAATTGTCTTAAAATATTAATTCAAAAATTATACTTAAATTATCAAATTACAACTTTTTATAATATAGAAATTTAATAATCATTAAATGCATGAAATAGAAATTCAAACCGTACTTGTAACTTCAATGTTAATTTTTTTTATAAATATTATTACATTGAAAATTTTCAAATTTTGATTAACCAATATTAAATGAATACAATGAAAAAGAAATAAAAAGAGTTCTGGAAATTTGAACACTCATTAAACTTATTGCTCGAAATTTTCATAGTACTGAATAGTAATTTTATTTATACAATACAAATTGCAAAATATATTTTAGGGAATCGATTATGTTTAATTTAATGAATAAATGAGATATTAAATTAGATATATACTCTGTACTTTAATTCATCTAAATCCACCACCACCATCAAATCTTCCGCCAGCACCACCACCGCCACCTCCATCAACTTTTTCACTTACACTTACTCTAGCAAAATAACCTACTACAACAGCAGCGATAGCGACGATTGAATAACTTATTAATTTTTCTAACATTTTAAAAATTCCTTAACAGTTTCGTCTTCAAGTTTAAATGAGAAAAATATTGTGCTTGGCTTTTATACCTTCAATTATTTTTCAATGATGTAATATTTTGACTATGATAAGAGTATATTAACATTTAATGGCAATTTTGCTTCTTCAAAGGTATCAAATAAAAGTTGTTTGCATAAGTAAAAAAAAATCTCTTATATCTTTCGTCTAATGTTGACAATTTGCTTAAAGAAGCTTCAACTTGATTTTATAAACGACATGGTTTTTGTAATATAAAATACTCTAAAATTTGATGGATTTCATTGAAATTATTTGTGAATAAATCATAAATTGGATATAATCCAAATTTCTTTGGACATCTACATGTTTCTTTGTTTAAGCTGCCATTGAAAAGTAATGAGTTTTCAAAAGCGGCATGTAAAGAAAGTAGGTAGGATGATTTTATTCGGTCAAATTCTCAATATTTGATTCATCCACAAATATTATCATCGAATTCCATCATCCGAATATTAGGTCATGCCACTTTCCAAAAAACGAGTCAGCCATTAGTGAGGCCCTAACTCAAATCTAGGTTCATTTAATTAAACGATTGGTTATTGTAAGTCCAATTTCAACTTTTCAATGGTAAAAGTTTCAATTTTATGATTATATTGATGATAAAAATACATTATCAAATCCCGCAAAATCTCATTAAAGTATAAAATTCTCAATTGAAATTATGTGAATATTTTCTGTTTTTTTCATGAAAAATAAAGACTGTAAATGAATCATTAATTTTCAAAAATTATAGAAGAGGAACCCTTCGCTTTTTTGTCCAGTTTTGATCTTCACAAGACTTCGTCACCCTAAGTGAAGATCACAGGAATGTGATTGATCAATGAACTCACTAGTCATTCATTAGTCAGTCTATAAAGAGTCACAACTTTTTATTAGTTGTGTTTTGTCATATCTTAAAAATAAATGTTTTTATAACTTATCTTAATAGTTGTTATTTATTCAATAGGAAGAAATGACTTCATCTAATATTACTACAATGCCTTATCAGTTAAGATATCAATTTAAACCTTTAAGTTGTTACCTAAACATGAACATTGATTCACACAAAAGAAAAGTATTATATCCTCCATATTTTTCTATAATTTAATAATTAATAAAAGTTTTATGATTGTAAAATAACTGTAATTTTAGTCAAAAATCAAAATAAACATCTACTTAAGAAATTGTAATGATTTGGACATTCTAGTTTATTGTGATACATTGGGATTGACATACATTGAATTCATGATAGTCATCAATTTTATAATATATCAAGGTTTCAATTATCAATCAAAGTTTATTTTAATCAATTTGAGCTAATAATTAGAATGAAACTTCAATGATTGCAAGTGATTTGAGTGCAGTTTCTGCAAAATAACGAAGCATACGATTCTTTGCTGTGTAATCCGACAGATTATTATTTAAACTTTGAATTTACTTCATTTGAATCTTTGAATTGTCTTGTGGTTGAAATATTAATTCAAAAATTATACTTAAATAATCAAATGAAAACTTTTGAAAAATTCAAACTGCACTTGTAACTTCAATGTTAATTTTTTTTATAAATATTATTACATTGAAAATTTTTAAATTTTGATTAATCAATATTAAATGAATGAAATGAAAAAGAAATAAAAAGAGTTCTGGAAATTTGAACACTCATTAAACTTATTGCTCGAGATTTTCATACTACTGAATAGTTATTTTATTCATATAATACAAGTCACAAAATATATTTTAGGGAATCGATTATGTTTAATTCAATGAATAAATGAGATAATTAAATAAGATATATACTCTGTACTTCAATTCATCTGAATCCACCACCTCCACCACCACCTCCTCCACCGCCAAATCTTCCTCCAGCACCACCACCTCCACGACCATTTCCTCCTCCGTCACCACTGTCTACAGCTATATTTCCTCTTTCTCCACCACTATCGCGTCCTGCACTTGCTTCTTCACCACTACTTGTACCTGCTCCTCCTCCAGCACCACCACCACCTCCTCCTCCAGCATCACCACCACCTCCACCACCACCTCCACCACAAAATCTTCCTCCAGCACCACCACCACCTCCACTACCAAATCTTCTTCCAGCACCACCCCCACCACCACCTCCACCACCAAATCTTCCTCCAGCACCACCACCACCTCCAGATCCTGCTTCACCACCGTCTCCACCACCATTTCCTCCTCCGTCACCACTGTCTACAGCAATAATTCCTCTTTCTCCACCACTATCGCGTCCTACACTTGCTTTTTCACTACTACATCCACCTGCTCCTCCTCCACCACCACCGCCACCTCCATTAACTTTTTCACTTGCATTTACTCTAGCAAAATAACCTACTACATAAGCAGCGATAGCGACGATTGAATAACTTATTAATTTGTCTATCATTTTAAAAATTCCTTAACAGTTTCGACTTTAAGTTTAAATGAGTAAAGGATTGTACTCGCTTTTATACATATATAAAGTTAGAACATGGAATCAGTTTATTGAACTTCTTTTTATTCAATGGTTTCAATGCAATCATCACGTTCATAATAAGTTTAGTTATTAAAGAGTTAGCTGCGGATAAGCACTCTTTTGAAATTTCATACTAATTATTTTTCAATTGCTGATGTCATATTTTGACTGTGATAAGAGTATATTAACATTTAATCGCAATTTTGATTCTTCAAAGGTATCAAATAAAAGTTGTTTACATAGGTAAAAAAATCTCTTATATCTTTGGTCTAATGTTGACATTTTGCTTGAAGAAGCTTCAACTTGATTTAATAAACTCTTGCTTCTTTGTTTGATTTGATAACAATACTTATCTGCTTATTATGAGTGCGAACTATTCACTACCATCAGTCGATAATTTGTTAAGGTCAAAACAAAAACAAAAGAAACAAAATTTGGAAAAATTTCATCTTCAATAAGCATTTTCATAAATGTTTTATCTCTATTTTGAGCAATAAGTTGATAAATAGAGAGTTTAATAGTTCGAACTTCTAATCAGCAAAACAAGAGAAAAACTTTATTTTCTTAATCAAAAACTCTTTGTCATCATTGGTATTAGGGTGACCAAGTATTGAGAGGCTCAAAACTGGACAAAAAAAATCAAAGGGTCCCCTCTTCTATAAATTTTCGAAAATTTTTCAATAATTTACAGCTTTAATTTGTCATGTAAAACCAAAAATTGTTGCAAATATCAATTATGAATAAGTTTTTACTTTTTCTGACATTTTGCAGCATAAAGTGATGCAATATTATCTTTTATATAATCATAAAATTCAGAACAAGTCTTTGAAGAAATAAATTGATCGTAGTTTTATTTTTCGATGAGTATTCAATAAATTTTTGAATTTTATTACGCATACAATAAATGTCAATCACTTGATATGAACTAATTTTTGAGTTTAGGAACACTTCTCAATTGCTCGAATTTAAAACTGGACTCAAAATGATGAAATGTTTGATAAACATTGAGATTAATTTTGACTCGTATTTAAAAAGTAACAAATTCTCAGAAATAAATCTATATAAATCAAACACCTCTCGTGAGATTAAATGCTTATCAAAAGCTAGGACCTAAATGCTAATGTTATTTATCTCATAAAAGATTTATAACTTATATTCTCAAAAGTTATAAATACTTTAGGAAACAAATTTATAATATATGAAATCACTGATAGTTTGTGGTATTTCATGTTGATTTTTCCAGTTATATCAAAAACTGGACAATGAGCGTACAGTTTGGGGTTCCGACTGGACACTGGACATTGATGCAGCAAAACTGGACAGTCCAGTTCAAAAACGTCCAGTTGGCCACCCTAATTGGTATTAATATTTATATTTTTTGTTTACGTTTGATGAGATCTTAAACTTTTGTAATTTTCAATTAAGAAAATATCTAATTTTGTTGATTAAAAGTTCGTACTATTAAACTATTTTTCTCAACTTATTGCTCAAAATGCATTTAAGAAAAATATTGAAGATGAACTTTTTCCAAATTTCGTTTCAAATTAAGAATAGATAGAATTAACGATTACAAAATCAGACTACAATTTTTCCCATTCTTAAAAACTTTTATTTATTTTGAATTCATAGAAAAAATCCTTCTTCTCCATATGATTGAAGTATAAAAAACTGTTTGATGAGATTTAACTTGCCGAAAATATGACTTGAAAAAATAAACTTGCGGACACAAACCTCGGGGATCAAAAATCTTGCTAACAATTAAAAAAGTTATCATATGATTGTCAAGGTCAAGATCAACCTCAGACATACTTCAATTGTTAGACGCTAATTTTAGACTCAAGTCATTCGAATAAATCTTATCTAAAGATAAAATAATCAAACTTAAAAGAATTTGATCCTTCTATGAGTGCATACTTCATGAGTGCATTCACAAGGAAATAATCATATTCTTGATATTAATTAAAGAGTGGTTATCTTTTTCTGGGAATTTGAAAGAAAGTACAATAGTCTTAAAAACTCCAAGTCTTTGTATCAAAGTGATTCAACTTGACTTAAATGCATGGTACAATGCATGGCATTGTAGAGAGAGTTAATCAATATTGCAATCGAAATCAATAGTAATTTTGATGAAACTGATAAACTTTTTAAAGAATTTTCAACAAAATTTGAATTGAATGAAGACTTGAATCATTACTTACCAATTATACCAATATTGAGTGTATCGAAATGCCTTTGTTTTTGAATATTTTTTCTGTGCAATCAGTGTCATAATATTCATTTAATTTCTGAAATTAATCGACCCTGTTTAATTTGATTGAATTGAGGTTTTTGAAGATTAGTACAGTGATATATTTCAAATTTCCGATTGCATTCGTTATTTCGAAGGTTAATAAACACACTGATATTATGCTATCATTTGATAAATATTAATATTTTGAAAATTTAGACTCAAATTTTAACTAAATCATCAATTTGAGCTTTCAATTAATGATATTAAATCTAATTATTCGATCATGAAAGTAACTGAATTGATTTTCAAATTTTCCACTTTCTTCAAAAGATTTTATTATAAAAATATTTCAATTTTTTGAAACTTTTCCGGATTAAATTTTGATCGAATTATTCTAAGAAAAAATTTGATTCGAAATGAGCTTTGAAAAATCATAGTGAGATTTTTAGACATTCAATGCCATTCTCGGCTATTTTTTGAAAATATGAAACTAATTCAATATCATCAGATGCATCAAATTAATTAAAAAAACATGCTCTGATTATTCTCAATTGGATGCCTGCTTCATGAGTTTTTGTTTACAAATCTGGAAATAAGGGTTTAAATTTTGAAAATTTTATAGTCTGATTCCCCATAGATTTAAAATTTCATGCTCATTTATCATTCTAAAATGCACTTGTTCGCTTTTTTCGATTAAATTTAGAATTCAATAATCAGAATTCGATGAAAATTACTGAGATTATCTGAAAAAATGAATCAGTGTACTTTGGAATAATTATTAATTCTATAAATATATTCTCAAGTATTATGCGCTTACCAAATTTTGGCATATTCACAGCAATTTTGGTCAAAAATTTCTTCATCTAGATATTTTTAACAGTCATGAACCGTGTGAGTTAAATTTGCAACAACCAAACGTGAATTACTAAGGAAAACTTCCAATTTATTATTTATATTTATTTTTATAAATTTTCCATAGTTTAATTTATTAATTTAAATCACTTATAATGGGAAATTCAAAAAACGTTTCGCAAATTCAAACACTTATTTAATTTATTACTAATGATTTTTAAAGCGAGCAACGGCGATAATTTTTAACACAATACATCTCCACGAAATTTATTCAGATGGAAACGAATTTTAATTCACTCTTCTGTGAGGAGAAAATTCATTTCAATCAGCCACCGCCTCCTCTACCACTGCATTCAAAATTTAATCCTTCTCATTTAAATCTTCGCAATTTCTCCAAGGTTGTATTTTTAACCATAATTATTTTAGAGAGCTATTAATTTTAGGTCATTCAGATAGTTTAAACATGTCTTAATTTAAATGTTGTATAATATATTCCGAAAAGCTAATAAAAATTAAAAGTTTTGTGATGTTCATGATTTTCTTAAATTTAGTATATACCATGAAATTTTCGAAATTCATCAGAAAATCACCAAAATACCATTATCTCAAATTTTTTAAACGAATATTCAGCATTTTCAAGCTATTCTTCAAGAAAAATAACGCAATAATTTAGATCGGCGAAAACATATTTGCTCGATTTTATGATCCGGTGATTAATCAAATGGCATTATAAATTTGCTGTTTTTAGCTTTTAAACAAAAATGAGATTGTAATCAACAATTGATGAGAAATATTAACATGATGAAATAAGAGTGTTTCATTGAAATTATAATTTCATTCATAGTTTTACTAGTATTTCTTCGAAAGTGAATCAATCAATTTTTTGCAGCATTTTTTTTAATTTGCTCACGAAATCAATCTTGATTATTTCCTGCTTTTTCGAAAATTATTTCTTTTATCGCTATTTTAGAGAACGAATTCTACAAATTGACATGGAGGTTGATTTCAATAGAATGTAAGAAACAAAACATGGCCTAGATCTATTTCATTCTATTTAATACTTTCTACCGCTTCCACTCCTTGAAATTCCACCTCACCTTCTCCATAATAAGGTCCACAGTAATTTCAGTTTAGCTCCATTTTCAACTTTATTCAAATTTACGGAGTGTCCATTATTATAGACAATTAAAGTACATCCACATATTTTATTATGTTGAAAATCAACATAACAAACTTTTCGGGATTTTGATGTGCATTAGTGTTAGAATTACCGATCAAATATTTGTGATTGAAACAATGACTAAAATATTCATTTTGCCCATTAGAATTTCTTGCAATATCATTTTTTGTCCGAAGAAAACTTGTTCAAAAATATAAATTCCCAATAACTATTCCGTTTGAGGTTAATAATAAATAGGGAACCATTTCAGTATGCAATCTCCGATTTTGAAAATATTTCTATGGCATGTATGGCATGTCGTATGAAGTCAAATAGGAAGTTATTAGATCCTGAACACCAGAGGTTAATGAGTTATTATTGAATTCAAATTAATGGAAGTTCCCAACTACATAATGGAAAAGTTTCCTCTTGAGAAGCGAAAAATCATGAATTTATAAAATCAACTCAAAACTTTTTTAAATGCATTATTGATCTTACTCGAATTCTATGATGATTCATAGCCAATCTAAGTGTCTGTTAATAAATACTTATTGAATTTTAATAAATTGATCCACTTGAAAAATTACTTTTCGATAATTTTCTTTTTAAAATTAAATCAAAAGTAAAAAGTAAGCATAATACACTACTTCTCTTCGATTTGTATAGTTAAAAGAGAATTTGTATTTAAGTTGAAATTTTTTTTAAAAATAAATTATTTTACCTGAAACACATAAATTTTGAAGTTCTTCTTGTGGAATCAACAAAGGAAGTTCAAAAATTTCATATGGAGCCTTTGTGTAAAATAGCCCTATTATAGCCAATCTAAATGTCTATAAATAAATATTTATTGAATTTGAATAAATTGATCCACTTAAAAAATTACTTTTCGATAATTTTCTTTGAAAATAAAATCAAAAGAAAGTATATTACATTACTTATTTTCGATTTGTATAGCTAAAAGAGAATTCTTAGTCAAGTTGAAATTTTTTTAAATATATATTATGTTACCTGTTAAGTTCTTCTTATTGAATCGACAAAGGAAGTTTTAGAGTTTTATGTGCAACCTTTGAGATAAATAGTCCTATTCAAAGATATATTTTATTGGCATAAGCTATAATAAATAATGAAATAAAGGATTAAATAATAATGTTATCACGTGAAAAAGCAATGTAAAGTGTTTAAACGCATCATGTAAAGATAAGAGTAAAATTTTCTGACGGTTCAAACAATTAAAATTGCTTTCGTTATTTATCTACCCAGTTAGAAGATATATGAGTGGATGTAATGAAGATTTGATCCATTATTGAAATATATTTCATCAATGATTCTTCGACATAAATTTGCATTGTTCAAAAAATTCACTTCAAATCCAGTAAAATCTTATTACGGAATTCACAAATATTATTTGATTAAGCTGAAAATAATACTATTCATCAATAAACTTAGTAGAAAAGAGTTATTTGTTTTTTGTTTCAATTTTTTTTGCCTAACATAACATTACATTTGTGTCTTATTTTGAAGGACTTATGTTATTTTTTTAAACGAACCTCATTTATCTTATCAGACAAACGAATGTTGCTATAATGAAACATAACTTTGAGCCGATTAAATGATACAGTATTAAAGTTCATTCAAAAATTTGAATTTAATATAGACTTAATCAAATTTCTATTGAAAAAATACTCAATAGAAAAAGAGCTTAACTCAATATGAAATATAATTCTCAATTGTTTCTTCAATTAAAGATTGACTTCCCCCACCCACCCTTTTATGTTAGACTTATGTCCGAAGGCTGAATAGAATTAAGCAATTTTTATGTTATGAGCCAAAAGGTTACAATTAGATAAACAGTAACTTAAACTTAAAAAATTTTCATTTCTTATAATAAGTCACATGTCATAGAATTCAAATTCAATATTAATTGTCATATTTGGATCTAACATGAAAGCAATATCAAAGCAAAAAAACATCGAAAATTTCGATATAAATAAAGAGAAAATGGGTACGGACCGCGAGTACGAATCTATAAACCCGAGTTAAAAATGTTATCAAAGCAATAAAGTATAATTTGATACTATGTTTAGTTTTCGGTTGAAAATTTATTTAAATTTCGTTCATAAAGTCTACTGTTTAATATACAAGATTTCAAATTTAATTTTACCACTACTATTTCAATTCAACGACTTTTATAATACTAAAATCTAGCCGGAAAACTTCTTAAATCCAATAATTCATGGAATCGAATTGATACTCAAATATAACATCTACTCAAAACAGTGTTCACTGTAATTTGTGTTCGATATGACTTCTGATATAATTCGTATTAAAGTCTAATCCTTGAATAACAAAGTATTGCATAATTATTAAGCTTGTGATGTGTATCATAATTGAATCCTTGAATAACAAAGTATAGTCACTTGGCAACTATAAATTGAGTATCTAAGATTATAACAGTTATAATATAACTAGAGATGAGCATCCATAGGGCTTAATTTGAAGTGGGCTCAGACTTTCCGAACATGATGAAGAAACCCTCAGAATTTTCGAGTTTATCCATTTTAAATATTTCTCAAACACTGAACTTCAATTGAATGCATCAAAATTTTGATTGGTAAATCTTAATGAAGTTTCAAGGTTATAATATTGAAATTTATTCAAAAATGTCTTGAAATTAAAAGCAGGTTCAACGAATTTAAGTTCTAAACTGGAAATAATGAATTTGTACTTATATGTTTATCAGTAGTTTTATTTAATTACTTAAATTTTTTCATTAAGTATACTGGAAATTCATTTAAAATACAGTATTGATATTTCAGAACTAACAGGAAATTATTCTGATGAAAAAATGGATAAAAATTCAGTAAAAATTTTACAGTTATCTGATTTATCCGCTCAAAATGAACAAAAATTATTTTGTTTCAAAAAAAATCTTTTTGAGATCTTGAAAATTTTTACAAAATTTAAACACATAATGAATCATCTATTTAATATTCATTAATATATAATTTTCTTTCATAAACATGACCAAAAAATTCATAGATTTAGAATAAAAACTTTTTTGATTTTTAAGCTTGTTCTGGACAGTCTGATATTAAGAGTTTCATGCTCGGTTGGCTAGAAAACGCAAGGCGGTTTGAGCTGGGTGATCATCTCTAATTTAATCTAAGAATTGATACAATGATAATAACAAATTGGCTCATATTTATATCGGTAATAAAAACTAAATAATTTCCTTGAATTTTTCAAAGTAAACAAGATTTTAGGATCATTGTCCAGCGGAATTTGTACTTTGCAATATAAATACATTTTTAATTTATTCAAAGAATTGTTATTTCTATCAAATCAGTATAACATTTCCAACTGAGGTGAGTCGTAAATATTTTCATTAGTTACTGCTTTATCGGTTCTCTAAAGAAGTTTTTGACTTTAACATTGACAACAGTTGTTATGGACGCTTAAGCACTTTGTTCATTTCAACTGCAAATTTTCAAGGTCCATTTAATCGTTATAATATGGAAATATAATGATGATTGCAATGGAAGAGATGGTTGAGGGAGTTGAAACAAATTTGAATTCAATTTAGTTTCAATTATACAATTCTTGATTTAGTCACCCGATCTAGAGTCACAATCTTTTATTAATTGTGTTTTGTTATATAAAACAAATGAATCTCATCGCAATAAATGCTATCTTAAAAATAAATATTTTTTATCTTGTCTTGATAATATCGATAGTTACTTGAAGAATTAAGATGAACTACTTTAT
>JAQFXV010002014.1:0-11509 GCA_034694065.1 Camisia spinifer | reverse complement strand
AAAATTAATTAACCATGCTACATTTGGCCATTGGCAGAAATTTTTTGCACTTTTGGCAACTCAATTATATGAACTTTGAACTAAATGGAACCAAAAGAATGAAATCGATTTTCACCCGGGATTAATTCTTTCTCAGATCTAATCATTTTTAATCATCTTAATATATATTATTTTTAAAGCCCTTTAAAAATCAAAATTTCAATAGAAGTACTTATTGCAGGACATTATTTAATTTTAAAAATAATTTTCAATGCAATGTTGATATTCATGTTATTCATCTTACATACCATTTTAGAGGCTGTAAGAATGCTAAAGATTGCATCTTTTCGATATTATCGCTATTATCACATATTAGACTCGCTAAACTTGCTTTTCGAATCTCGTTCAATTGTGCTGTTAGAGAGTTAAAGAACATAATTAAAAGCTCAGTGGAAAAAAGTTTAATTTTGAAAAATTAAACCTTCGTTGAATGAATGGTGCATTTTTCCATTTTCGAACCAAAAGCGATCCCCAACTAAATTATTAATGGAATTATTGTCAATTTTCTGTGAAAGCGTATCAATTAGACTGTTAAAATACCTTTATTTCTTCGGGCCTGTTCTGCCAAAATGCAAGCAAATGTAGGCCCGACAACAGCATCAGGTAATGGTTTTTCATGGTTACCGGCGATAAATAAGTCAATGTCGTCCACATGCCTATAGACGGGCAATGAATATAATAATTAAAGCAAGTAAAGTAAGTTTATTTGGATAATAATTTTCAAAAATAACACTTTTGAGATCTTCATTGAATTTTATTTCAAACTTTAAGTTTAAAAAAGATTTTTTTTCTAAGTCTTTGAGCTGTGAAGAATAAAGTAATCTATGATGAAAAACAGTATTTTTCGTGAAATCGGTCATAAATTCTTGAGAAATAAGTAAATATATTGTGAAATATGAAATGTTTTTTCTTTATAAGTAAATTGTTTTTATTCAAAATAATTAAAAACTCATAATTACTTATAAAGCCGAGCCATGATTGGTGCTGAG
Source organism: Camisia spinifer (assembly GCA_034694065.1). Taxonomy (NCBI): domain Eukaryota; kingdom Metazoa; phylum Arthropoda; class Arachnida; order Sarcoptiformes; family Camisiidae; genus Camisia; species Camisia spinifer. The sequence continues at coordinate 10,481 of JAQFXV010002014.1, read as the reverse complement.
CCGCGACGCATAACTTTGTCTAGTTCTTCAAAATTTCGGATTCGAGACATACCACAGACTTCTCTTAAGTTATTATAACCTGGTAACCCATGATCTCGGCCTCTCTTTTTGTTTTTCATTTTGATTAGTGAAGTTAAAAATTAAATAAAGTATAATTTTCGTTTAACTACTAAAGTTAATTTTATTAAAATTAAAAATCACCTGAATATTTAGTGAAATCAAATCCATACCAAACCTCCTATCTTCCTCTTGAAATAGATGATTCGTTATCTGTTAAAAAATATCATGAAAAATTATCAATGATGGTCAAGGAACATTTTGACGACAGATATTTATTTGGTCCAAGAACAGGGTCAGGGGCCAAGGGCCAATAGGAAAAATAAATTAGCCAGGAATTTTTTTCATATTTTTCCAGGAGAGTATTTTAAAAATATCCCTCCTGTACCTCCCCATTGGTTAATACAGAAAATTTATGATCAGGACTTTTCACAACCATTATATGTTCAGTAAAAAATAATTCAACTAAAATTATAAATTTGAAAGACCCACATCTTCAGTGAAAAATTGATCAAATGTTTGAGTTGGATTTCCTGTATAACCATTCAAGAACTCGTCAAAAGCGCCTTTTCTGTAAAGAGACGATGGATTGTTGAAATGGTTTCTCAGTTGTATTGTTTGAGTCACTTGTCCCCCATTGTTCAATAATCTGAGAAGTCCCTATTCATGAGACATTGAGTTTTTTTCTGAATTATTTTTACTTCAATGACATTTGATATAAATTACTTGAATTAATGAATGAAATCTGTAAGCAGCGGTCGCGAATTCATTGAGAATACCAGGATTTACCGATGGGTCGTAATCATAACTATATCCTTCTGGTTTGATTAATATGTTGAATTCCTTCATCACTCCACGACCTATTGTTAAAAAGATTTCAGAAATTTTCATATATTTTTAAAAAATGAGACTTAGTATAAAGAATACCAATTATCAATGGCATCCATTCGTTATAAGTTATCGACTGAATTTGTGCTGCAACTATTCTTCTAGTCTCTTGATATATAATTTCATCTGACCATTCTTTTAATAAATTAAAGATCCAAAATAATATTAAATATTTTTCATAAAAAGATATAAGACGAATAAAGAGTTTAAATTGTGAATCATTTGTTATTTGAAAAAAAGTAAATTAATTTATCGATAGATTAATGGTTAAGTTTTAATTCAGCAAATTTAACATCTGAAAATCTATATTTTTAAGCTTAAAAACATCAAACTTCAATATGAATCGGAATAAAATTTTTATGAATTAATTGAAACCTCATTAAATCGCTTTATGTTAGAAAATAATTTAAAAGTTTTACCTGGATTTAGATTTTGAAGGACTGACGCGATTCTGTTATGCTCTCTAAGAGGAAAATTAAAAATTAAATACATTTACGGTATTAATGAAATATTTTTGAAGCTAGAATATAATTGAAGTCAAAGTTCGAGTCCAAAAATTAAGGAATTGTTGGAAATCATACTTATATTCAAGTGATAAATAATTCGATGCTAATTAATACTAAACAAACGAACAACCTAACTAAGTTGTTAAAATATTACTGAACATGAATTACAATAATAGTCTGATAGTTTTTTAATATTTCTTAGGGATTTAGTAAAATGTATACCTAAGAAGTACATTATGAAGCATTGTTAATCCTGTTTGTTCGTTAACTCTAACATCACCTGAAGAAAGTTTTCTGTTATTGTTATGTTTGCAATTATTAATTATCATTATTAAGTTATTTCAAACCTCCAATAAAACAATGTAATCGGTTTGAACTTTCCCTCGGAATTGCACAGTCATCCGTTTTGTTCGTAGAATCGAATGGCAAAAATTCAAGATTATTAACTTTGCTAATTCGTAATTTTCCTGTCAAATTCAAAAAGAGGAATAAAATTTTGTTTTTAATTCTAGATTTTTTTAAAAGCTCGGAACTTAATTTATTCTGTTTTAAAACTCACATATTTTTAATTTATACGATAAACGATTTTTAAATGATTTGAGATCAAGACTCTCACAAAACTAGTAAAAATATATGAACTATTTTTTGAATAAAAATCTTAGCAAATGAGGGCCAATAGTATAAAATAAGTTTTAATATTAAATTTTCCTCTTTCAATAAACTAATGAGACTTAGATTGTTCATTAGTTCAAACTTAAAAAGTATTGATAAAATTTTAGTAATAAAATAGGTATTCTGTAAAATGTTTGCATTAAGTAAATGAAATTTTTTTGGAACTTATAAGTCATTTGAAATTTTTTTTTAGACTTTTAAACTGTGACCAAAAACTCTTTGTATATATGAGTTGTACTCAATTAAAAAAATCACAAAAAATTAAGTGATTTTGTAATAACAATGAACTAAAAATTTATATGATTTTAATTTGATAACGCAAAATTAGCGATACTTCAAAAATCATGTGATAGTAAGAAAATTGGAATAGATCATTTGAAAATGAACTGAGAAGTGTAAAAAAGAAAAAACACACTTTATATTTAACATATTTAATAAATTCATACCATTTTTAAAAGATCTCAAATGCTTTGCTCGATCATCAGTAGACCCATAAACCTTGAAAATTGAAAATATATAAAATATTCATTCAAAACGAATGATTAGATATTAATCATACCATTGAACCATCGATTATATGAGTCAATGTATTTGTTTGTTCCCTAAAACCTATAAAATTTTCAAATATAAGTTTCGATAAAATTTTGAATGATGTTTAACCTAAATTGCATCCATATCTGGGTCCGGCAGCATTTCGAACAAAATTATTGCAAAAGTGATTGTGATTTTTATAAAAAGTATCATCTCTTGGAATAGTTATTGGTTTGCAGGCTGGGTGACGTATTTTAGTTTTTCGAATGGCTTCTTCATCACAACAATGTAATCCTTCGCCAGTATTTGCTGAATAAATATTGTGATTTAATTGAATTATAGGAACGAATTTTTTTTAATAAAAGATTATTTTGTGAAAATTCATTGTACAGAAGCAAAAATGCTAATAAACATATTTTAATACTTCAGGATCAGTTATTATTGTGATAGTTACCTCTTGTTGAGGTCGCTAGAGTTAAATCATGATCAATAATCTGAAAATGAAAAATTCCTTTTAAAAAAAGAAAGTTAAAACAATAGTGTTAAATGAATACCTGTCCCCATTGCATGACTAACAATGAAAACTTCTTATCGGGTATGTCATGGTCAAGAGCGAGCTATAGTATTGACAATTGTAGCACAAATAGTAAAATAAGCCAATTATTATATGAAAAGTTTATCTTCAATAAAGCATTTTAGAAATTTTTCATAATTACTTTGTCTGTAATTTTGAGCAATAGGTTGAGAAAAAAGAGTTTAGTAGTCAGAACTTTTAATCCACGAAATGATATATTTTCTCAATCAAAAACTTTTAACTTTTACACTTTATCAAACATAAGCAAACTACAGTAATACTCCTGTAAAGTCCCACAGTTGGGACCGAAAAATGTTGTGTGGCACTTTAAAGGGCGGGACTTAAGAGGAGAAATTTTATTTTCAATTTATTAAATAAAACTTTCAGTTTTGACATACTCTGCAAATGCAAAGGAGAATAAATCAAAAAAATTTAAAGTTTATATTTAATTTTTAAAATACACTGCCTGTGCTCTTAATTTTCAATTTATAACTAAATCAAAGTAACTTAGTCATGAGGGTCGCGCCAAGTGTTCAAATTTTGAGACATTTCTCATGATAGTTGTATATATTTATAGAATTTGCCCGTAAGGTAGCATTACACTTCTTCATGATAAAGTTAGTCTGAGAGGATTTTAATAGCACAATACATTTATAGGACTTTATTTTCTTTGCATTTTGTTGATCTATGTATTATAGAGATTAAACATTCTCTTGAATTTAGGGTTATCTGGACTTTGAAGGGTATTAAAAATCAAGGGATGTTCTCTATTTGATTAAATCCCTGGGACAATACAGGAGCGGGACTTTAGCTCCATAGGATTAGATTGGTCCACAAATGGGTTTGACTAATTCCTGGGACTTAAGACGAGCTGGGACTTAATAAGAGTGGACTTTAGCGAAGTGTTTCTGTATATCAATATAAATACCTCTGATGACAAATAATTTTGTAGTTTTCAATTGATAAAATACATTTTTCTCTTATTTTGTTACTAAAAATTTGAACTATTAAACTTAATTTTTTCAACTTATTTCTCAAAATATACAGTTAAAGCATTTATGTAATTTTTTTAAAATGCTTAGTAAAAATGAACATTTCCCTTTAATTTCATGAAAATTGAACGTTTATTGCATATAAAAGAGAGAATCAGAGAGGCTTCTGATAATGGTGACTTACCTTGCTGGAAACTTCTCTTGGTCCTGGTAATGGTGAGCCATCAATAGATACTCTGAGCTCATTGAGACCATCGGCATATGCTGGGGGAACTAAACGATTGAATTGAGTCAATGACTTTCCCCAGAGTGGATAATTCAAATTATTGCAGCTGCCATCGATTGTTCGGTATTTTGAACCCTTTTTGCAAAATGGAACTTTAGGGCAATGTTCATTTTGTGGGGTGTTTAATAAAGTGTACTTTTGTAGACCATCACGAGCTTGTAATGCACTTAATTTAAGTCTAGAAACAATTGAACATACTTTGATTAAAAATAAAAAAATATGGTTATGATCGTTCATTGATGATAAAGGTCAACCTTTGAAGGTGAGGTCTATTCGGGGAAAATCAAGATGGTCAAACCTCATCATTCTTTTAAAGAAATTTTCTGGAATTTTTCAAAAATTTTCTAACACTAGCCTCCGAATCCGTTCTAAAGAAAGGGCAAAATATTTTCAAAAATAAAATCCCATATAAAAGCATTAGTTCGGTTATTTGGCCACTGGTCATTTTTCGGAAAACATTTTTCTTTGCTTTCCGTTTAAGGTGGTATTTGTTCTAATGATACCTGTCTCATGTTTCTATTATGTCCAGGAGCCGAGCCTTTAGCCGGTTAGACAAACAGACAGACAGAAAGATAGACAAACTTTTGAATATTATAATTTAGATTATAGAAATATACGAAAAAAAGTTTCTATAATAAATATATATTCTTAAAAAAACACTTAAATTTTTGTTTTCTTTTGAATTTTTCATCCAAAACTGAGAACGAAAGTATAATTTCAGAAATCTTGAACATCAAAGATATGCTCTAAAACCTTTATCATCTGTATGCTACTTACTTCTTCGCCAACTGCAAAGTTGTTTCTAATGCAATCAAGCCATCTTTCGAACTTCTCAAATGCTCTGGATCTGATGGGCCAAAAAAGGCCTGATGATAGTTTTCCATTGTATTCTTTTTTTGGACGAATCCTTTCATAATTTTTTATAAACTAATTGTGAGAATTGCATCTGTTTTAAAAAACTTGTTATTGACATCTAATACCTGCACGAATTAATTCTCTTTCGAGAGCAAATTGTTTTCTTATAACTTTTTGGCTGATTCCGGCCGCTCTACGAATATCTTCATCATTGATGTCAATCAAAACTTTAGGTTCAACTGGAATAGGAATCTTAACGGGAACTTGAAAAATAAAAATAATTTAAAATTACTTTTAATCAAAATAATCTTCACTCATTAAGAATGTTCGACAAATTGCTTATCTTAGAACTTAGGGCTGGAATCTTAGATTTTCAACCAGTGCGATCGAATAATGATCAATTTCATGGCTCTAACGCGTAAGGGCATACTCACGAGCGCATCAAGGCGACTTTGAAAATTATACACAAACCTTTGTTTTTTGTCAGAATAACCTCTACCACTATGTGTTTCAACTATAACTCAGTATTTTAGATTTTGTCGAGCTTTTATTCATTTTTTTGGTGAAAAATATATAGGAAAAATCCAAATTTTTTGAATATTTTCAAAGAGATTTTAATATATTTTCTCAAAAATATTATAACTGTCTCTGAACCTATTTGAAAAAACATAGCAAGGGTGAAAATTTTGAAAAATACTCCAACTTTGCCCCCTGCAAAAAATATGGAAAACGCTCCCCCTCTGTCCAAAAGTAACTTTGTCAAACTCCAATTTGATGTATTCTTTCAATCAATAGTTTGAATCAACTCACCATTTGGAACCCTCGGTTCTCTAATCTCAACTTTAGGACAACAAATTCCAACGATTTCATTTGATTGTTTACATTGATTGCTTAAGTATTGTTCAATATTATCATATTGACTAAAACAAAAAGCCGGTGATCGACACAATCCATCGATTCCTTCGGTTGTCTTACATGGTATGTATTGATCGTCTATCAAAGGCGAATACGTTACAAAAATATGTTTAAACTTCAATTAATTTTCAGAACGGGTCGCAATCATAAGACCGACATACATAAGAACGACATTTGTAAATCTAAATGAACCTCACCTTAACTAACTTTTTGTTCTCATATTTGTCGATCTCATGATTGCAATTCGTTCTGAAAATTATCGAAGTTTAAACATTTTTGGCAATCTAAGCAGAGGAGTTTTACCGTTACTATTGGTGTATTTAGCGCTCGCTTTCTTTTTTTGACCTAAAATAGAAAATTTAAGTTATGAATTGTTGAAAATTGAGCAAATAAATTGTAAATGGTTTTATAGAATTATCATATTGATTACAGGGGCCGCGATAAGCCACTCCATCTCGAAAATATTGACAACTTTTTCTCTTTCCGGGTCTATTATATTCCGCGTCTAATATAACGGATTAAGAGTAAATTATGTTTACTGTATACAAGTTATGCCTCAACATGAAAAAGTAAAATACTCACTTGAATTTTGTAATTCAAACAGTATGAATAAAAAAGCAAAAACCAATAAATTTATGAACATTTTAGATACTTGTATTTGAGAATAAATGTTTGGGTTTTATAAAATACTAATAAATGTTTAGATGTTATAATAAAATGTCAAAGCTTTTCCTTTTCTAAAACTTAAGCTAACGTCAAAGGAAGCGACAAAATAAAATACTCAATTTTCAAGAATTTTAGAAAATCCTTTAATTTATATTTTATATAGTCAAACAAATATTTATTATGAGAAAAATTATCCATGCTTATTATTTATAATACAATATATAGGAGGTTCTGATAACTGTGGTATCAAGACAAATTCTCGCGGATCAGAAACACGCAAACATAAATCTCACTAACAAGCATTCTCTATAAAATTTAATTTTATATAACTTTTTCATTGAATCGATAAATGTCAGAAAAATTCAATTATTTATCGAACATTAAAATTATGTTGATATAATTTTTCTAATTCCTAATGATTATAAATTTTGAAAAAATGAATTAATAAAATTGAAAAATTCTTTAGAATATTATTATTTATTTGAAAATTTCGAAATAAATAAAATTTTCTATAATAATTATTATTTCAAAACCACATTGATTACATCAAAAATTTTAAATTTTATAATCAAATGAATTAGGAGCAATGCTTGAATTGAATTTATTAAAATCAGTTTAATTTTAATTTTCCAAATAGTTTGGCTAAATTTTCGCGAGATTTTTGTCCGCGAGATTTTCTATCACGAGATAATTGTTGGCGAGGTTTTGTTGCAGAACTTTCTATGATTGCTATGTGATTAATAATCACTGATTATAATACTATTATATGAATAGTATTGCACTGTTATTACTCTTCCTCCTTTATTGTAAAGTTTTATTTATTTTACTGAATAAGGCATATTGTCGTCTCTTTTATAAGGTTAATGGCTTAATTTTCTTGCAATTTGTAAAAATTATACTTTAGGTTTTTGATCAAAAAAGATTTTATTGGTAACTTGAGTTCGAAATAAAATAGTTCTTTAAAAATTTTGGACCTCTAAATCATTAATCATTAACTTTTAAATATTTTTTAACTCATTTACATTCATCAATTAAACCTAAAGAATTCAAAAACCACAGCATTCGAAGTCTCTCAGCTATCAATATAAAGATTTAAGACATGAAAAAATTTCCATTTAAACAAAGCTCTGAAAAAATAAAAGACTATTTGTTTTAGTTTAGTTTTTAAACTATTAAAAATTATCATTCACTATGTGTTGTTCAAGAGATTTCTGTGTACAACGGAAGGATGTCGTGTGATTGATGTTGAAAAAAGCCTTAACTTATAAGTTAGGATATGTTCGAAACAAGTTAACTATCTTATCTATGAATGTAGAGTTATGAATTAAACTCATAATTAATTATTTAATCGCTAAATCTTATCAATGCAAAAATTGAATGCATCAATAATTTATGGCTAAGACAAGTCACAACATCTCTGATTTTAACTTAATTTTTGGGAAAATTTAATATTTTTTAGTTTTCGAGAACAAAAAGATTAATTCTTGGCCCAAAAACAAGTTATTAAATATATTTCAACTAGTTACACGATCTTGTTCATTTAAAAACAAATTAATTTAATTCAATAAAATGTTTAATAAAAATAACCTTTTCTTAAGTTTCTGTTAGTCTAAGTAGTTATTATTATATGTTAATTAAATTGAAATGATATATTGAAATAATATAATTTTTTGGATCTACAATAATTAATTGCAAGTTTGGTGGAAAATGATTTTTCCTTTCCACTTAAAATTTTATGCTGAATCTTATTAAACAGTCTTTAGCCTTTCATAATCAAAGGATTTTGATTAATGCTGACAGAATAATTGAAATAATCCATTAAGATTCAGCATGACCTTTATTCTCAGATCATAATAATAGCTTTCGGTAATGATAACAATTGTCAAGTATGAGAATAATCCCAAATCAAACTATAATTCACCTTCATTGCGGAAGCTTGGATTTAAGAGCAACTCTAGAAATAAGTCATTCATTTTTGCTCCACATGCCATTGAAATGAGAGCCACTTTTCAAAAGATTTTTGAAGAACTTTTCATAGCCAACATTAGGTGATATTTCTTAAGTATGAAATGTGAAGTATTCTTCACGGTTTGAACAATAATTCAATTGAAGAAAAGAAAGAAATCCCGCTGAAAGAAACTCTTTATCTTTTACTTTTTTACTTGATAAACATTCTTAAAGTGAATTTACAATAAAATAAATTATAAAAATTTAGAAAGTTCGAAAGAATATTCAAGTAATAAATTTAATTCACTAGATCACTCTAACCCGACTGAATGCAAAAAACCAATCTCAGTATTTTTGATAAATTATAACTATTAATTTCTCAGTGAATAGAAATTGTGAGAAATACGTATTTATAGCATTTAATATCTGGAATGCAACAAGCCATTCAATTATAACCTGGAAAATAGGCTTATCATATTACTGATTAAAATATTTTCTGAAAAACGTATTATTTGAATGTTATACCAGAGTTTCTATTTGGATGACTTTATTTTTTTCAATTTTTATTTTTGAGATTTTCAGAATTTTTTAGTACAAAATTCATTAATATAAAGATTGATAAATTTCCTAAAATTGTTATAAGAGAAAAGAAATAAATTCATCCAAAGAAAGGTAGTATATATTTTTGCAAGAATTTATATAATTAATCAATATTTTGTCACGTTTAATCAATTTTGTCATTGCGTAAAAAACATATGCCTTTATTAATAATTAAATATTGCACTTGGAATTTGATTTGTGAAGCATTAGAAGCAATTTCATTTAATTATTTTGTAGTTATGCAGGGATGAATAACTTGAATTAAACATGAGGATGAAGAGAAAAAGCATTAAATCGATACTTCAATCAAATATTCCAGTCTGAATAATTATGAAAAGAAAGTAAAATACGCTTAACTTAGTATAAATTTAAAGTTTCTCCATTTAATAATTGAACAACATTTGTATGTTATTCATGATATAAGATATTTTAACATTTGAAATTCACTTTTACAGTAAGAATAAATGGCTTTTGGAAGGCAAAAAGAGCCTTAGGGTCACGTGTTTAGTATAAATGAGTTAACTGTATCATATTTTAGAAGACTGTTAACTCATTCATACTAAGCATATAAACTTAAGGCTCTTTTTGCCAGACTAACCCCAAATGAATCGTAGGTTAAAAGTGCATTTTTAAAGTCTGAGCCCACATGAATTCCAATTTCAATGCATTACCTGCATATTCCCTTTAAATTTTATTGCATTAAAATTTATTATTCTGTGATATCTGACTAACAATATGCTAATGCGACTTAATTGAACTCTATAAAATTATAATCATTGAGAATAGGATGTTTACGGAAGTTATGGGTTGACTTTTCTATGACTTTGAGTTAAAGTTTCAACACTAAAATCAAATCATGTTATGAGAACTGCTTTTCATAGCACATAAATACTTTATTGAGAGTAAAAAAATTCATGTACTATTACTTCAATTAGAAACTGAGAGTTTTAAAATATATACTTTAACGTATAGCTCGTGAAGGTTTTTATTTT